>JAQIXN010001075.1:0-23309 GCA_034698145.1 Proisotoma minuta | reverse complement strand
GATCTCTCACCTCCTGTGGTACTAGCTACTTGATTTTTACAAGCCTCATTCTTATTTGTCAAATTTTTAACTTTCTCCAAAATGTTATTTCTGGCAACTTTGGACTCACGGTCCCAATTTCTCAAGACTTGTTCTTTTCGTCGCTCCGGATCATAGTTTCCCAGATTATTAGAAACAACTGTTCCATTATGACCTCGAGAGCCGTAACTTGTACCAGTCATTGCTAACTAATTTCTGCAATGCAAGGCATTGGAAATTAGCCTTTGAATATGATAGGATTTCCAGCATAATTTATATTTATATTTCATGGATGGAATGCCCATTTTTTTAATGATGAAAAAGAGTGAAGAGTGACATAATTACCTGAAGAACCTTTTCAGAAATGGATTTGATGGAAATTTTTGAAGAACGCTGAAACATCATTAATTAACAAAATTAGATATGAACTTTGTATTATTGATATTTTATAATTATAATATATAAAATACCTTATTTTTTCTCAAAATAATCCAATTGAAAAAATCTGCCCCGAAATTTCCGGACCGAAAATATCTGTAAGGTAATAATTAAGCTCATAGTAAAAATTTAACACATTTTAAAAATTAAAAGAAATTCCTTACTTTGTTTGGCTTGTTATTTATCTTTGCCGACAAGCATTGACAAGCAAGGGCTCGTTACTTTGAGAGTGGAGGGTTCTAATTGACTCAAAACGTTAAAAATTGCAATGAAACGTTTTTTGCAAAATTAAAAATAGTGGACTGCTTTCAGCCTTGAGCTGTGTTTAAATAATGTAAATTAACTCCATGCAAAATATGCAAATATCGTAGCTATAATAAAGCCGGCTAACTAGCTAATGCTAATGTGTCACTTGAAACTTTGGATAATTTGACGCCAGGATTCTTGGGCTATTATCAGCTTCATGGATTACATGCTATCTTTTTAATAGTTAATTTCTAATTTGTAATTACCTTAAAAACGAAATTCCGTAAATTAAGGTTTGTAGTAATCTTTTTTGTAGCTTGTGATTTTTACGCGTCAAAAATTTGGACTCGAAATGAATTAATGCACCTTGTAACTTGTAATCCGGTACTTGTTCCGATTTCACTATATTTAATGGAAATTATCTTTTGACAGAGGCAGGATGTAATAGGCAAACTATGCAAACTCAAGTAGAATAGGAATGATCGAGTATTTTGTTTATGATAAGCTAATGAAATAATTTACTTGAACGATAAAACAAATCCATATAATTTTGTTTTGTCGGCGACCTTTGAACACTTTTGTCGTGACTCATGTGGCGTCTGCTATGTCTACAAATAAACTCATTTGATTTGCCGTATTAAAGTTTTGGTGGTTTTTCTTTGTTAAATATTAAGCGAAACGTTTTACATTTAATTCGGCTTGGGCTGCTCAAAATTTGGCTTCCAACTCCAACCGCATTCAGTCACTGAATTTCAGTGCACATCTTTATTCGGGAGAAGAAGGCGAGCTATTTTTTTCTTGAAAATTACAAACAGATATAAAGTGTACTAATAAATTCCTGTCTAAAGCTTAGGTAAGGCTAATTTTAGACTATTTAATTATCTCGAATTATCGTAAAATTATTGAGGTTTTTTTGTAAAGTTTAGGAAAGATTGCTTATTCCTTTGAGAGTGCCGACTGCTTGACAAAGTATCGCGTTCTTCTCATTCAAAGGGTAATAATTAGTAATAAATTAATTTAAAAAAGACCTGTACGAATAAAAGTCTTAAAATATCAGTTAATTTTATATTTTAGATAAATTAGATAAAAGGGTTCGAGTCGGAATTGAAAGTCGGCGTTTGCTTTACATACTTCAAAATTTCAATTTCTGGTCCATCTTCAATTTTGTCTCTGAAGGTGAGTAATTTTTCATTTTTTTCTAATTTTAGCAATCCTTATTATTCAAAAATGCAAAGACGTTCCTCAGCTCAGACATCGGCTCAATTTCATATCATAAACTCTCAATTTGACATTTATAAATTTTTATCACCAATTAATTTTTTTCAATTTAATGATTTTCATCTAAATCGCTTGCATACTATTGCTTACTGTGAATTGATCACCAGATTTCCTATCCTGAAGCAAATCTTCAATCAGAGTCAAATCACCTTGTGTCACAATGAGTGGACATTTACAAGTCCCTGAACATGGCCCCATTCAAATTGTTGATTTTGAAGAACATGACGGCGAGACCAAGAATCGGCTTTTGAAATTGAACAAAGAAAATCTACAACAAATTTTGAGTCTAGCTGGAGATCGAAGAATTGCAACCATTGCAATTGTGGGTCCATCAAGGAGAGGTAAACCCATATTCTATTTTCATACATAGTATTTATAAAATGTAATATTTTAAATTTTTGAAGGCAAATCATTCTTCTTGGACTTTGTAATTCGGTATTTGGAGGCTTTGGAGAAAGATGAAGCGGATTGGATGGATTGGGACAACAAAGATAAACCCCTCGTGGGCTTCAAATGGGTCACACAAATTGAACGGGAAACAACTGGAATTGTCATGTGGAGCAAGCCATTTATTGTTAAAGCAAATGGAAAAGAAATCGCCGTTCTCTTGATGGACACTCAGGGAACATATGATGAATACACCACAGAAAAGGAAATGACATCAATTGTTGGAATGAGTCTCCTCTTGTCTTCCGTACTGATTTTCAACTTTTTCAACGGTATTCAAGAAGACGTATTCACTTCCCTTGATACGTACATAAAATACGGTCAACTGGCGTTGGATGGCTGTAAATCGGCTGAGGGACAAGGAAGTGAAGAAATGATGACACCATTTCAAAAACTGCTTTTTCTTATCCGAGATTGGCAAATGCCGGTGCAATATCAATTTGGTTCCAAGGGAGGCAAAGCTTATTTAGACAAGAAATTGGAGCTCAAAGATGGATTGACAGAATGTGGATTTAACGTAAGAAAAAGCCTGAGGAAGTGCTTTACAAATTTGGATTGCTTTCTAATGCCAGGCCAAGGTACAAAAGCGACTGAAGAGGGATTCAATGGAGCTTTGTCCCAGCTCAGTAATCAATTTGCCAAGAAACTTGAGGAGTTAATCAACGACTTGATGAATCCAGATGAACTGCCTTTGAAATCAATCTTTGGAACGGAAATGATTGCTTCAGACTTGCTAAACTACACTGATCAGTATGTGGATGTCTTTAACAGCAGCGACACTCCTGCTCCATTGTCTCTTATGGAAGCAACTGCAAGAATTTCCAACGGCAATTTAGTCAGCAAATTTACACGTCAATATTTGGATAATTTGAAAAAGAAGCAGAGAGGAAAGCAGTTCCTTTCAGATTCCATGTTGAAAAAATCCCATACTTTAGCAAAAAAGGATGCATTGGAAGCTTTTCAGTCCATAAGAAAAATTGGAAATAAAGAAATGATTGAATCTTTTGAGGAAGAACTGGATGGAAAAATTCAAGATACATTCGAAAGAATTCAGAGTGAAAACAAGGACAAGAAACTACGTCTATTTGATGGGGCTGTAGAAGAAGCACTTAAAGCTTATCGGGATTCAATGCAAGAAGAATTTGACAATGAAGATTCATTCTTGGAAGAAAAAAGACTCAAGTCAACATCAGAACAAAATCAAGAAACACATTTATCAGAATTGGGAGAAAAGCTGAGCGATGCCGATGACGCCGAGATCGAATCAGTAAAAGAAAACTTGAAGCAAAAGTTGCAAGCAGAGCAAGATAAAATCCTGTTGGAAAACAAAAATAGGAAACTGAATGCAGAAAAGAAAATGAACGAGTTGGTAGAAAATATCTGCAAACTATACAAAAAAGATTTGCAAGATTTCTTGGAAGAAGATGAGTTTGCAACAGAAGAAGAATTGTCTGACCATGGAATTGAAAACAAACCAACATATATTCAGCGTTATGAAAAATCAAAAAAGATTGGGTCAGTTAATTTCCAGAAGCAATTTGCTAAACAACTTGAAGACGGACTGACAAAAATATTTGAAGAAGTTAATAAATCTCACATTATTCACCTTAATGAAATCATGACTAGAGCTGATGAATCTGTGAATGACATTTTATCAGAATTTAAGACTACTTTGCAATCTGAGCTTGAAGATTGGGATAAGCTCGAAGAAGAAAGCGAAATTCAAAAGAAGAAAGAAATGGCCGGAAAAGAAGTGGAAAAGTTATTTATAGAGAAAGTCTCAATTCCCTTGGACTGCAAATTAGGAATCGGTGCAAAGTTGAAGAACAAATTCCACACTTCATTCGACTCTGTTGTTAAATTGATAATTGATTCAAAAAAATCTTGTAAAGAAAGTTACGAAAAAGCAGTGGAAGATGCACTGAGCATTTTTGTGGAAGATTTGGAAGGATTTTGTGGCACTGTTGGATTTCATGAAGATGAGAAACTTGAAGAAAAGAGAGAAGAATTTTTCAACAAAGCAATGACTACATATGATGCAGCTCCCAAAATTGGAATTCATCAAACCCCCGATCAATTTATCCAGATTTTAGAATCCAAAATTGAAGAAATTTACAAAAAGAAAGTGCAGCAAAATGAGGAACGAAAAGAATTGGCAATATCAAAAGCTGAAAATTCTGGCCTTGAACTCCATAATGATTACTTGTCCACAATGATGAAGAATTTGGAAATTGCAAAGGACGCGGATCATTTTGAAGAACTACATCAAGAAGCCAAGAAAGAGGCACAAGATTCTCTTAAAGAAAAAGTAGCCGTCAAATCTGAAGAGTTTTTGGCACCATTTTTGGAGCTTTTGAATGAAAATATTGATAGCACATTTGAAGACGAGCTGAAAGAAGTTTTGGAACTCAAGCTATTGGAGAGAGCAAGTGGAACTGCGAATGCTACAGCTGAAGCTCGGAAGTTTTATCGAGAAGAAATGGAAAAACACTATAAAAACACTGAATTCATGCGTCCTAAAGATTTGGAAGAGCTTCACAATAAAATGTCAAATCTTGCAATAGATAAATGTTTGGAAAAAACTCCCCTATCAAAGATCCAACTGGAAGAATTGGAAGTTGCGTTGGCTGAAACCTACACACGTTACAAAGAAGAAAATGACATGAATGTACCAGTCGATCCTGCTTTAGGAATTGATTTGGGAACAACATATTCATGCGTTGGAGTTTATTTGAAGGGATCTGTCAAAATTATTCCCAATCCTCAGGGAAAGACAACCACTCCCTCGTATGTTTGTTACGACGATAAAGGATTTCCAGCGTCGGTCGGCATTCCAGCCAAAGAAAAGGCCTATGAAAATGCTGAGAATACAATTTACGATGCCAAGAGAATCATTGGACGAAAGTTTGAAGATCCCAATTTACAGAATGATATGAAATTTTGGCCTTTCAAAGTCGTGGATGATAAGCAGGTGCCAAAAGTGGAAATTAATTCAAAGCCATTCTACCCAGAACAAATTTCTTCTGAAATTCTCAAAGAAATGAGAATGACTGCTGAAAAGTATTTAAATTGCACAATTGAAAACGCTGTTATAACTGTCCCTGCATATTTCACGGATGGACAGCGTCAGGCAACAATCGACGCTGGAGAATTGGCTGGTCTTAAAGTTCTCAACATAATGACTGAACCTGTAGCAGCTGCCGTTGCTTACAAATTACAGCATAATGACGACGATGCTAGACACATCCTTACCTTCGATTTGGGCGGCGGAACTTTTGATGTCGCAATTCTCAAGACAAGTAAATGCAGGATTGAAACTTTGGGAGTGGATGGAGATACTCATTTGGGTGGAGAAGACTTTGATCAAAATATAATGAAATACTGCGCACTGCAATTTAAGAGCCAACATGGCATTGACTTGATGGACGGCAAAGATTCAACTGTGGACAAAACGCGACAGGAAGTAAGGAGAAGGTTGAAACGGTTGCAGTTGGAATGTGAAAGGCGAAAAATTGAGCTTGCTTCATGCAGATCTGTTGATATCGGAGTAGATGGAATTGCTGATGGTTTGGACTTGAAAGTCACTTTGACCAGAGACAAATTTGAAGAACTGAATGAGGAGCTTTTTGAAAGAACCATTCAAGTTGTCAAGAAATGTTTGCAAGATGCCGGAATTGACAAGTCAAGAGTGGATGACATTGTTCTTGTTGGAGGCTCCACACGAATTCCCAAAGTTCAAGAATTGCTCTCGGATTTCTTTGAAGGAAAAGCTCTTAACAGGACAATCAATCCTGATGAGGCTGTTGCATATGGGGCTGCAGTGCAAGCAGCTCAGATGAATGGGGAAATTGCCCAAGAGTCAAAAGATTTCAACACGATTCAAGATGTGAGTCCAATGTCAATTGGAATAGAGGTGAGTTGGATAATATTTCATATTTGGGGAAATTCCGTGTATGTAGCTCGAATTAAAACTAAAATGCATGATTTGACCAGGTCTACGATCTATCCCTCAGCATAATTATACCGAAAAATACGAAAATTCCAATCAAGTTCAAGGAACAATATAGAACAGCCCACAACAATCAAACGTCTGTCCAAATCACTGTGTACCAGGGTGAGGAAGATTTGGCAAAAAACAACAATTGGCTTGGAGAGTTTTACTTGAATAATATACCTCCTGGTGATGCTGGGCGAGAGACCATTGATGTCATAATGGAAATCAATCTTCAAGGCGTGCTTCATGTAACTGCAGTATGCACGAGCACTGGAGACAAGGATTCAATCACTGTGACTGAACATAAACGACGAATGGGGAAGGAACAGATCAAACGTATTTTGGGAGAGGTAAAAAATAAAATGCATTTTTCATATTGCATTACCGCTTTGGATATTTTTTTACTGTTATGATCTTGTTTTTTTTGTTAGGCGAAAGCAGGAGGTGCTTAAATTGACCGATGTCTGAGCTGAATTTCAACGTTTGGGCCATATTCATATGATACTTTCTTACATTTTTTTCATTCGTTTATTATTTCTCATACAACATTTTTCTGTAAAGGCCCTTGAAATTGAATAACATAAAAATATTGACTTTATTATAATTTAATTTTGTAGGTTTGGCCCATTTATTTATTTTTTGAGCATATTTTAACAGGACATTGGAATAATGGATATCATTAAGAATTCATTTCTCCTCCCTGCACTGAAGTTGGATGACCAAAAATTTGAATTCATTTTCCTCTTGGACAATTCTGGATCCATGAGTGGGCAGCCGATCGAACTAGCCAAAAAAGCTTTGAATGTATTGCTTCTTAAATAACGTTATATAATATTAATAACTTAGTATCAAAATTTTCAGTTGATTCTTCATTCCTTGCCTGCATCTTGCTATTTCAACATCATTACATTTAATTCTTCATTCGATCCCTTCTTTTCGGAGTCCATTCAATACAATGAGCAAAACTTACGTCGAGCAAAAGAGATGGTTAATGGTATGCAATTTATTCTATCAATGTTAGTTGTACTATAATTTTCTTATTTATTTACTTTTGTAGGCATTTCAGGTACTGGTGGTACTGACATTTATCGTCCATTGAATTATGTATACAGCCAGCGTCAAATTCCAGGGTATCTTACCCAAATTTTTTCAATAACGGACGGATATGTAATATTTTACAAATGCATATTTGTATCCATTTAATGCCATTGTCTTATTGGATTTAGGTTGAAAATCCGGACGAAGTTCTGAGCCTTGTTCAATCCAAATTGAAACACTCTCGAAGTTTTTCTCTTGGGATCGGGGACTCTGTAGATCGCAACCTTGTGATTGGAATCGCAAAGAATGCGGGTGGAATGCACGAATTTGTAACTTATGGAGAAAAAATCGAGTCCAAGATTTTGAATCAATTGAAAATTGCTCAAAAACCAGCTTTGCTTAAACCAATTCGTCTAGGACCTGCTCAGCTCATTCTTGATGGCACTTACTGATTTAACAAATAAAATGTAATTTTGCAAGGTTATGTTCATTTTTTTGAATTTGAATAGGATGCTTATTAAATTGATTTGCTTCATTGTATAATTGAATAAGTCAACATCAATTTATTATATTATGATAACAAAATGTACCAAAACATGCCAAAATATTCTCACACATAATTTACTAAAATTAGTCAAGTAGCTTCCACAGTCTTTACAGCACTTTCAAACATTTCATCCGCGTGAATGGCTGCGTTGTGCATCAACCAAATACGAGATTTGTCGGCAATCAATTCCCAATCGTCCTGAAGCGTACTCAACTTGTCTCGAAAGTAGGCTAGGACCAAAGTGACGGCAAAGCCTTTGGCATTCCACCCATTTCGGAGGACCACTAAAATAAATCGTTTTCACGGGTTTTAATACAATTCCGGAAAACTTACATTGACTGACGACGGAATGATTTATATTGATGGCAGAGCAGAGAGTGGCGTCTAACATGAAACTTCCATCAAATTGTTGCAATGCAGCGATCCGATGCATCAAATCAGCGCTTTGCGCCATTCTAATCAAATCACGCAAAAACGTTTTTTTAAATAATTCATTGATCAGCTATAAAACAAAAATAGGCAGTTATTCTTACCTCACAATATTAATTTCACCTTAATTTTTGACCTGGCTGGAGAAAATATGGCTGATGGTGTTTTGAAGGAAAGTGGATTACTTTACTTTAATTTAGCTTTGACAGATTCTCTGGGCCGAATGAGACCGAAAAATCGTTAACCCGTAACTTGAATTTGCAATTTGCATTAGCTAATTTGCCTTTATCAAGCAGCTCAGGCTTTGTTCTCATTAATTTTCATATAGACGTAAACAAAAGAAGATTTCATGGTTTATTTTAAAATGCAAATAACTTAGATGAATGATGATGATTTTGCAATAACTATAGTAAAAAAAAAGAATAACAAATTGTTATTAACAATGCATCATCGGATAAACTCATTTCAATAAACATATTCTCATTTTTCCAGAGATCCCAAATATGTTCTTCTGAATATACAATTAGAAAGCTATTTGGGGATATAAACTGAGCAAATCAAAAAGCAATTGATTTAATATAAAACTTATAGAAGCACATTGCCATTGCACTTTTGCAAAGTTTTGCATTGAGTATTTGTTATTTCACAGCAAGAGCAAATGAAGGTTACCCGAATCCGGGAACTGCGTTGCATGAGCTAAGACGTATATAAATATATATCGAAAAGTATAGTTATTTTTACTTTGTGCGTGAGATGCAGCACCATTATATTTTTATGCCTTACAGATCTTAAAGATTTACATAATTGCATTATAATAACATTAGCCGAAAAACGCGTAAACCATTCATTATCAAATAGACTCTATTATATTATATTTTATTTTGTAAAGGAAAAGTGGTAAACATATTAAACAAGTTTGGTGCCACTCATATGTATGTAACTAACTACATTCTGCAAAAATATTTGTTGCATTTTGCTGAGCTGGTCCCGTCTCAACTTTTCATAACACTAACACAGTGAACTTGAATAGCAGTGGAAGGTCTGTGTCAGAGACGTAAACATCGTACTGCGTAGTAGCCAACTCTTTCCCCTACAAATCTCCGGCTTCTCTTCATACGCAGTTCGTCATTGGTACGTGCAGGAAGAAGTGGTCAATAAAGCTTTCTAAATCGTTCGAATTTATCAGAAAAAAACCTCAGTACCACTTGTAAAGAGTCCAAGCACGGTTTAAAGAAGAGATACAGCAAAAATGGTAAGCATAGGCATGGTTTTCAATATCCGAGAAATGCGCATCATATTATTTTTTTTTATGAAAATAGGATCACAATGAGCATCGAGATGACCATCAACATCATGACATGCGAGGAGGTCCCAAGCAGTATGGAGGTAATTGGAAGCTGTTCTATCTTTCACTCATAATAATCATAATAATTCTCATGTGTACAATGATGGCTTAAATTGCATTGTTTTTTTTGTAATGCGTAGACATTCTCCGATCACGATTGTCAAGCACATCTTCGGATGTCTGCTATGGAAGCTCACCCCCGAGCAATGATTTTTGCTGGGAGAAAATGAGATCGAGATTGGAAGGTGAGGAATATATGGTACCATCAAACCCCCATCAGGCCATTCCTCTCTTCTGGAAGCAGATCCCTATGCCATGGAAGTAAACGGTTGCATGCAACCAATGGGCAACACTAAATTTCTAAAAATGTAGTAATTCCTGAACATGTCTACTTGTAACAACCCTTTGGGCTTTGATGTATTTGTTGAGTTTTTAAGTCTACCTTTGTTTCATAAATGCATCTATGTTGTTTAATATATAGAGAAAGTACTGATATTATATTTTAAGAGCTTTGTTATATTATAATTCACATTAAAGTATTATTTAAGCCAAAAATGAATTTAAAATGTCACAATGTAGTGAAAGATAGAACGGTGAGAGAAGAAAATAGGAAAAATATTACATTAGTCTTGTTAAAATAGAGTTTGTTAGGTTCAAGTTTAGGAATGGTAATAATAATGGTATAGAGTTGTTGATAAAAAATTGTTTAAATACGATAAACTTGAAAATTATTTATAATTGCAACAGCTTCAATGATTTTTTTTTTCAAATAAATGTACAGTTTTAAATCCTTTTAAATCGATAGTCATTTTAATTAACAGTTCTTATACATACAGGTGGCTACCACTATTAAAGTTTGTCATGTAATCGGTTAACTATTTGTACACAAAAAATTGCAAATCGGAAATTACACTATGTAAACTAAGGTTATATAACCAAATGGATTGAATTACATAATTTGTCATTAGAAAGGTTTCTAATGGGTTCTTTGGTCTATCAGAGAAAAGGTGAAGGCTGATTTCATCATTATGGCCAATAAGCAAAATTTAATGTTACATCATAAATTCAAGAAAATCTGATAGGATATAAAACATCAAAACAAACTCTGGGCTCATGAGGACCTCCTAGGGGACGGCGTTTATTATTTGAGTGACATTTGCGTCTCTTTAAAATTTCATAAGGTGGCATTTTGAAGTCATGCTCTATCATTTTACGATAACAACACTAAAGACACTGTTTGAGTAAGGCAAAAGTGTATGTATATAATTGGCGTCATTCTGTCAATAAAATTCGTGGACCCAAATCTAATTTTAATCAATGAACATGCCGCAACTGTTTTTCTAAAATACGATCTTCTTTTATAAATCCTAGATTTTCTGGCTGTTTTCACAAATTCATCCGAACGTTTATATACTTCTGCTCCCACTTGACTAATTGAAATCATTGCAAGTCCATCACAAGCCAGAAGCTAAATCGTGAAAAAATTCAATAGAAACAATCTCAAAATTTCCTATTGAAAAAAATAAATTACCGGAAACATGGCAAAGCCTGGCATTGGGACAACCTTATTTAGTTTAATACAGGTATAAAGACCAATTATTAGCACGGCACACGCCGCAGTCATTTGAGTGGGAATGAAAACGGTCTGGAGACAATAGTTGTACAATTTTCCAATCATGCGAATATGCTGGTAGATCTTTAAACAAAAACGGTCTTGAACAGATCTGATTTGGAACAACTGGTCGTCTTTTCCCGTAAAGATTCTAAAAAAATTCTTGTTTTAAATCAGACAGTTAATTGGTTGCATAAAAAGAATTACCTAAAAGTTAATCGAAGATACACCCACAAACATCTCAGACCCAAGTAGAAAACTTGGAATGCAAAGAAACAAGCTGGAGGTATTGAATTCAACCACATCCAAGAATCAAATGTTAAGATTAGGAATCGAATGGGCCATTCTGGTACGTTGCATTGATTGTTGTTGTAGAACAAGATGAATCCAAGATGTGGAGGTTTGCAAGGGCTGACAAATAACATTGTACCCATTAATCCAGGCAATCCAGCACTTGTTAGAAATCCTAGAGTAGCTAAAGCCAACGACATTTTATCTGCCCTCATTCCAGGTTTGTGAGCTAAATATATACAAAAAAATATTCATTTGACTTGACAATAATTGTCAAAGAATGAGCGTACGTGGAAAGTATTTATCTTCAAAAGAAATTAAGTTATTGAGCAATTGTACAACTTCGACCTTTCGATTCCAAAAAGAAAGTCGCATTAGGGCAGTTGTCCAGAAACAAACGAGGAATGCCAACGCAGTCATTTTAGAAGCCTTGTTCATGTTCTTCTGTGTAACGGGGTTTATAAAATTGAGTGTCATCAAAATAGTGTAAATCACTTGCATATAAATTTGGATTTGACAGGTTCGAAGATACCATTTCTTGGGGTGTAACCGAATTTTACTTTTTTCCTTATCCCACTGAAATGCTATTGTTGCAAAAAAATTGCAAAGATTCAACTGTTTCCTTACAGAAGGAAATAATGCTTTGAATACTGGAGAAAGGGTAGAAGTAAGAAGGGGACATTGAATAGGAGATTTTGGTACTTTTGTTGTTGCTGTTTTAGAAGTACAGTCCTTTGGACCACAACCACCTTCCTCCATAATTGATTTTTGAATTCCCAGATCAAGTAATTTGAAAATGTATTTGTAACTTTTTTGCGTATTTCCACGCAATTTATCCCTTAACCTTTTCATATACGACTCTAAATAGATTTTTTTTCTTGCTTTCGAATCAAACGCTGTTGAGAGACTAAAGGAATTAAAGTTATTATTTTTTTGTGGCATTAAATAGGTGTAACAACTTCTTAATAATCGTTCTCATTTCTCTTATAAATTTTTAATTTTTGATCGTAAGTCCAGCCATTTTCACGTTTCTTATTTCGCTTGATGAGGCGATAATAAAAGAGGAGATGGCCCACCCGTTGTATTCGTTTCTCTAAAACATTAATCGATTTTGGATTATCTATTCCATTACGCTATCCATATCTTATTACCTTCTTCTATTTAGGCTTAAACGAAGGAGGTTAAATTCAGTCGCATTTATTTCCCAATTTCTTAAAGATAATGCGTGACTTGATGTCGTAAATTTCTTGTTTGCTTTCAGCAAAATATTTGGAATTGCCAATTAATAATAGGCATAATGTTGAAACCCGTATTAACAGTTTTTGAAAAATAAACATTATTGAGTACCGCTCAGAACAGAACAGAACCATTTAATCAATATAATATATGAAATGATATAAAACGCCTTAATGACCTTTCATTCAAGTTATAAAATATGACTTAAATAAATAAATAAATGTACTAAGCCAGATACCAAATTTTTAGTATTCTAAGTGTGTGATATTTTACTACTCTTAAAAATCACTTGAAAAAAATTCAATTTACTCAATATTTGCAAAACACTTTTAGTGACTGATCAATAATTTATTTCTCATGGTGGAAGTTTTCTTTTGTTAATATATTTTACTATTTTACAGAATATCATAAGCAATGATTCAAATAGTGTTTAGAAACTTATCACTGCAAATTATATTTATTTTTTGTGTGTTGAATTTATTTCCAGTTTCAGAACAAAGCTTGTCCCAAGCTTTTCCCCATAAAACCGTTGAAGAATTTGGCAAGTGTTTAGTTGTTGTAGTAGATTTTATGGGGACAAATGTTAGTGAAATCTCTGTTCCTACTGTTAGAATCAAATTAAACGTTACAGAATATGAAGATAAACCAACCAATAGCACACGGATCTATGCTTATTTTAAAGGTCTCAAATCTTACTACCTCTGGAAAACTCATAATTTGACAAGAAATCCAAACTGCTTCATTGAGTTTCACCTATACCCACCAATCAGTATCGGCAATATTCAACTTGGCTACAATGGCAAATCAATTATGGAAGATCTGACATATCGAATTGTTTTTTCTCCTTATGTAGAGATGGATACTTTATCCGGATATTTACTATCTCCAAACTTTTCATATCGAGTTTTGGTCACAAACATGAATAACCCCCAATTTTGGAATAGATGGGCTAAATTTCACTTTTCTTCAAAGCGTACTTGGGAACAAGCTCCCAGCAATCTTTTCGTGTTACATTTGACTCCTAATGATGACAAAATCAGTTTCCATTTAATTTGCGAAATATGTGTCCCTTGTTTTCTGAAATATGTTCGTTACAATGGAATAGTTACCTTAAAAACTTTGTCCATCGCGTTCAATACCATAAACACTGCAGCCTATGATAAGAAATGGAAAGTTATTCATTTTGGTAAATTAAATTACAATATATTATTATACGGCCTTTTATCTTATCGTTAGTCATTTTCTTCATGAGATTTTTTACATAGGTGTGGACAAGAATCGTGTTATAGAATATGACAAAAAAATTTCAAATGTCATAACAAATCGGAAGAAGGGGTCAACGAAATACTTTTACTTTTCAGATTTTCATCCCTCAATGAAGCTTGATTTCATCTTGTTCCGATTGATATTTGATAACAGCAGCATGCGGGGAATAGATTTAAAATGCATACCGGAAGTGGAGTATCCTCAAAATGAAACAGGGGTTGGCTGGAGTAGAATTTCTGATGGAGAAAGCGATTATTACTATTATTATTCACCATCGTCTGCAAATGGCCCACAGATTACATTTGAATTATTTGGTTCATATTTTCTTAATTTTGGGGAAGAAGGGCTAGAATTTGTTACTTGTTTTCCTCACGGTTCATTTTGGACCTTAAAATTTGAAAGTTTAGTCAGGGCATTGGATTGGACAGTTTGGTTACTGATTATTTTATGTGGCATCATCACAAGTTTTCTAGTCACTTTTGGCTATTGGGTTATTTTCAACCACACTCCTTATGGAGCCTGGGACAACCCAACAATGTTTTTAAACACTTTGTTAAATATGGGTTTTGGGACATTGATGGAGCAGAGTAATTTATATTCTAAAAATATGCATTACATTTCTTTCAATAGTGTGAAACTTCCTGCTATTTTTTCTTACATACTCTGTTGTGCTTGGCTGTTAACAGCTTTAATTTTATCAAATTCGTATAAATCAGAATATGTCAAATCTCTAGTTAGACCACCAAAACACCAAAAATTTACTGTTTTCGAAGAATTACTTTACTCTGGATTTACAATGTATACAACACCATACGATATGTCCAATTATGTTAGCATAATGAACAGCAAGAAGAACAACAATAGTAATAATTCTTATAACTTTTATTCGGATGGCTACGAGCAGAGTTTTGGTGTAACACGTCTTTTTCAGTATTATGTTTTAAGAAGCAAAGATGCTCTAGAGCATCCAAATGCAACCAAATACAAAACTTTGAAACGACTAACAAAAATCTCTAAAATCCCAGAAAATTATACTGATGTGTTAAATAAAGAGGTGTCCTTTTCCAATTTGATTTCTGACTGCAGGGAGAAAACTGCCCTCGTCTCTTGGTCTGATGATATAGATCTCACATATTTTGAACTTCAAGCCAAACTTCCGAGGGCTGTGGTCAGCAAGAGCCTGAAACCATTTTCAAAACTTGCAAAAGGTTGGGCAATTTTAAATTTACATGACCAAGCTATTCAAAGGATTTCTGGACTAATGCAAAGTGGACTTGCAGAAAAATGGTATCATGTGCTCAAAGATCTTCAGTATGAGAAATTTATAAAATTGGCTGAAAGCATGAAAGTAAGTTGGAGAAGACTCGACTGGGAACATGATTTCTTTGGGATATTTTACCTCCAGGGATTTGGACTAATTTTATCCATTCTTGGGTTTGGGTCTGAATTTTTATGGAATAAGTCTGCAGTAATGCAATTTATTCAGATTTAAAAATATGTAAATTTGTTTAGTGGTGAATAAATAAAAGTGAAAAATATAAAATAAAGTTTGTTGTCCTCGCCCACTCTCCAAGAGTTTGTGTAAATAGCATATTGAATTGTATTTGAGCTTCTAGGCGTGACATATTTTTAACCATATACATTTGGTAGTTGGTTGTGAGCATGAAAAATTATGAAAATAAATCTCTCTAACATACAATCTCAATTTCCCCACTAACAAAATTACACAATACGTCATTATAATAATAAAAATACTTCAAAGGATCAAAATCTAGTCTCTTCACTTTCACTTTTAACAAATTCGTAATTAAGGTTTATGCCATTACTAATGTTTTTATATTCATTGTGTATACCTCTAAAATTTCTCGTAGTAGCACAATCTCTTTTAAATTTGGGAGGATTTTTGGAAGCTAAAAGTCTCATTAGCTTTCTAAGATGAGGAGGTTGTATTTCGGATTCCTTTATCCAAATTTTCATTTTGTTTTTAGGACACATCATGAATCGATTTCTTATAATACGTAAGCATCTCAGCGTTTTAAAGGAACTCAAATATTGAAAACCTCTTGAAGCTGTGATGGATTCGAATAAAAATATTTCTTTGAGATCTTGAGATATTTCGTTTAGTTCTTCTCTTTCTTGAATTTTCTAAAGGAATTATGAATTATTTTATAATATATTACTAATATATAGAATACGGCTTTCACTTTATATTTACCTTTGTATCTGCCACAACGAAACCAATGAGAACTCTGAATAAAAGAAGAACCATTGTTACATAAAACATGATAAACATGATAAATCCAGCCGTCTCAAAATTTTCGTCAACTCCATGTCTATATTTTCGACCCTCTGTCCACTCAACTTTCCCATTAGCAATAGCAGCAAAAACTTCCATTAATGCATCTCTATATACAAGTATTTGAATAAAATGTTAAAGTATGTACAACAATTTAATTAGATCAAGATCATTCTAAAGAAGTTCTTACCGAAAATCTTTTATAGGAGGATTTATATTTGGGTACATCATACGCATTGACACTGAGAAACCAATCATAACAAAAAAGAACAAGGGAAAAGTGGCAAGAAATCTACGAATAACCTGTCAATACATATAATTTATTATACATGCAATCCAATATTTATCGAATAATTTTTTGTTATTACTTACTGTAATTAACACGCGAATGTATATGGCCCAATATATGTGTTTATGTATCAATTCCAAAACTACTAGAGTACCGAGGAGAATCCCAAACTGAAATTATTGCAAAACATAAAAAAGTTTCAATAAAGAATCTTAAAGAAAGAAGAATGTCTTTTTTAATTCTTACTGAGGCAAACTGAAATTGCAGCTTAAAATACTGTTCAATAGGATACAATGTAATCATTAACACAACTGTGAAAATCCAAACGAAGCAATTTTGTATTTTCAAGTATTCCACAGTTAAAATGGTGAATTTAAAAATTATTGTAAGCAAAACGTAGCCCGTTAAAACGGCAACTGGTAAAGATCTTCCCAAGTAGTCATGATCTTTTGTGCACTGTATTACAGTGTTGTAGGCTAATTCTTGATCATCTTTCGTCCAAATTATTTTGCTGCTTTTTATACTTTGAAGATCAAAAGGAAATTCGGAACATGTTACCGATTGATTCCCAGAAAGTTGAGATGTGATTGAATCCAATTCACAGCAGTTGTAATAAATTTCAACGATATGATAGATGTAAAGAAATACCCAATTAAGCTGCAAACAGTCAAAACATTACATACATATGTATTTAATTATTATTATATTAATTTGTTATTATTTAGGTGCAAACCTTCAAAACAATCGCAGTCAAAATTATCCACCTCAACTTTCTTATTTTAACTTCTACAAAGAATCTAACTAATGGATGTGTCAATATTCCTTTGTAAATGTCTGCATTTGAGTCATCCACGTCAACTTTGTAGAGACAATACGCTTCCTCATAAACAATGCCTTTAGTAATTTGTTTCTCTCCATTTAAATTAGATTCATCTTCATTTGTTGAACTGTTTGATTGTCTCTTGATGCAGTCTGTAGTGTCACCTATAACTGCGCTATTACAAGGTTTTCAGTTTCTGTAATTTACCTTTAAATTATTACTGCATAAATTATTCTCACGTGAAATCTAAGCAGTAGCTTCGTTCTGTGTTATTGAATGAATCCAAATCAACGCCGTAATCAAAGTAAACGCTCCGATCCAAAAGAGCAGAAACTGCGGAAGGAGTTTTTGAGTAAATCAATCTCAAAACTTGAACGCCTTTCTTTGATCTGTACATTGAAAGACGGCAATTTAAATTTATGTAGGCCTAATTTATGTAGGTAGTATTAATTTGATTAAGCATACACTGTCAATACATCTGCAGAGTGCATTAATAGAGTTTGAATAATATTTGTGTTTTCATTGTTGGCTGCAATGTGTAAAGCAGATTCTCCGTTAATGTCAGTCAAGTTTATGAAATTTATAGTTTCCTGCGAATCCATTCCATTCCAATGATGCTTTCGAATCCTATTTGTTAACCTCCTAAAACCGGTGCTTAAAAACATTTCTCTGTCTTCTCCTTTTAACTCATTAAGAACCTTTATAATTAGTTCTACACATTCTTGACCTCCCTTCAAATTAACTGCAACAAGTTTGAAATATAAAATTATTGCCACAACAAGTGAATGCCAAAATAGATATATAAGTTATATAATTGTAATATTTATACCTCCCATTGCACAATAATGCAGAATGCTTCTTCCTTGAAAATCAAGACGACTAATTTGTTTAATGCTTGTCACAGGATCCAATTCTATAAAATTTTTCAACTCAAAGTGATCCCCAATTTTTGCAAGAAAATGTAACGGAAACTCTTGCTTGAGAGAAAATGGACGATCGACTTCGTCAAACATTATAATAGTTTTATTTCTTGAAGCAGTAGCAAAGGAAAGAGAAAATAAATTCTTAATAACAATACAAAAAGGAACAGTTTATAAATAAATATTTGGTTTTGATATAAATTTAGAGCAAAAAGCTATTCATTCATTGAGTATCAAACAAAACTCTGTGTAATTATCTTCACCAGTCGACCGTTGATAAGTATAATGCAGAGATTGTATGCTACACGTTTAACCAATTAACTACAATACATCATGATTTCGGCTAATATATTTTGTTACGCAGTCCAAGCATTCCTACCAAAATTCATTTCTATAATTTTTTTATCTTCCCAACGGTTTCAGAGATAGGCGAAGTTGTACAAGGATTACAATATACATCATAGATACACTCATTATCTAAAGTATAAAATTGTTTCAACAAAACGTTATTTCAAAAATTATTTTTTATTATTTTTATGAAAAGTACCCCAGAGAGTAAACGTGAATTCACGATAAAAAATCCTGACGCTGACAAATTCCAATTAAAATCCAATGTCAATTTGGCCACGTCACAAATGTCATAAACTGTTTGAAGTCTCGTGAAAGTTGATTCCTTCTTGTACACTAGATACTCTTGGCCAAGAAGTTCTTTGCTTTGAGTAATCTATTGGAAAAATGATACCACATTTTCTTGTTTCATACATAGATCTTATTTTGATTACCGTATTTTCGGAATATTCCGCAATCGCCAAAACAAAACACAATATAACTATATTTCTAAATGCCATGAAACTAAATGCACAAACCGTTGTCATTTCCGATGTGTCGAAAATATCTGCATAAGCAATGGTACTGACAGTGACGTAGGATGAAGAAATAATTTGTATAACTGAGGTAATGATCAAAATTGTGGCTAGTGGACTGATAACTTGGTTTATACCGTCAAAAAGCTCTTCAATATTGTCCAACTTTTTCAATAAATACTCTCTCATGAAAATTTCCTCAACATTATTCCGTTTTCCTGAATCTTTGACCGTCAAAAAGTATTTTCTACGTTCCCGTAATTCTTCGCTAATTGATGCACACAAATCTTTGAACATGAAAACTAAATTGCTAATAATGTATATCATCAGCCAAACAACAATCCATGATGGGACGTCAATCAGTATGAAGTAAAGGAATGACATGAAAATATATGTCCCTGTTCCAATGATTTTTGCTAAATCGGACAAATGCGCAAGATCTACGCTAAAAACATACGTGTTAAAAAGTGTGGTCCCAGCCAAAATTATAGTACACATGAGTTTTGACGAGTACATAAATTTCAATATGCGTTTCTTGTCAGCTACAATTGCAGACCCCTCGTAATTATAAATACGTCGAAGAACGTATGCAACTAATTTTGCATTTTTAAGCAGTATAAGCCTAAACCCTAAATTAGAAATAAAAAGTAAACCTATGATAATAGGACTAATGAAGGAAGTTAATTGGTCCTCTTTACTGTTGTATCTAGACTCGATCAACATGAGAGTCCTAAATGATTCAAAAATTGATCCTGCCTGAAAGATAAATACGATCATGGACCAATATATATTATAACTACACCAAGAATCGAAGCGGGGCACTCCCCACGGACGCTTGAGGAATAAATAGCCCGAGAAGATCCCTTCCCAGCTAAACGTTCCTAGACCTTCCTTTCCCATTTCGATTGTAAATATAATTCGGTTCAAAGGCAAGACTATTTATTACCCTTACTTAATTGCGTGTTTCATAAAATATATAAATTGGATTTCTCTCCGTGAAATTAGTTTTATTGATCTTTTTTAGGAAATTGCAAAAGAAAAATAATGGTAATTATACATATCCTGATTCGTAATTTCGTTTAGGGTACCGGAAAGAACAGAACACTCAAACGCTAACAAAAAATATGTATGTTAACCTAAACCCACAAAAACTACATGCCAATAATCAACTAAAAAATACATACAAAGCTTTGCAAAGTTATTTAAACAATTCCATCCGATTAATTAGAAAGGTAATTATTTGATCACAGTTTTAATCAAGCAAATTGCATCGGTCAGTGGATTGATGTAATTTCAAGTTGTGTTTTTATCCGGAGCGAGATGTCCGCTATCTCCCAATCCTCTCAGTATTACATCGCCATTTTGAAGCAGACAAATTCTTGTGAGTGAAGTGTGATCCAAACTAATTCGAAGCCAGCCTTCAGGAGGAAATTGCAGCGCTCTATATAATTAATCACCAAATTAACTTCAATTTCGCGAAATAATGTCCTTTTGTAGTTTCGTACCTCATTGTAAAATATCGTATAACATTAGCATGACAAACAATGATCTCAAAAGAGTCCTCCTTTTGATCAAGATCAGCCCGATGAAAATATTTTCTAAAAGCTGCTTCTATCCTTGCGCCCTCCGCATAAAATTCCTAAAAAAATATATAGCTCATTAATTGGTAAAAACAACGAAAAACAAGTCACATTAAAATCCGGGTCCCACAATTCCTTGTTACGATATTCTGGCTCACATGGACATGGGGGTCCCTCATTAAGAATTTGGTCTTTAATCTCTAGTTTCAACTTTGGATAATTAGTTTCCATTTCTTTTAGCATGATTTCTGCTGTTTGAATAGCTCTCGTCATCCCTGAAGAGATGATCGAGCTAAATTTGATTCCGCTTGCAGCCAGACGCTTCCCTGCCAAGGTCGCTTGCTCCTCCCCCAACTTGGTCAACGTGTGACACTCGTCCTTGTCCCCTTTCTGGTTGTACTGACCATGGCGGACAAGAATAATGTTCCTTCGTGCTGTTGGGTATTTTAAATTTGCATCATCATTCTTTTTGTCATCTTTGGGGTCTTGCCAAACTTTGTGTTTCATAAAACGTGGATCTGATCTAAAGCACCAAAAGTTATCTTATATTCAAAGCCTTTTGTATTTTAATTTTAATTTACCTGTCCCAATTACTATCCCAGACGGTCGTCGGAGCAAAGTCAACTGGACCAACATGTGACTTGTAGTTTTTGTTTACATAAATTTCCCAAGGCATTGGATTTGAATTTGGCGTGGCGCAATGTGCGACGAACATGGAGGCAGAAACCGCGCCCACAGAAGCAAACGCCCATTTTCCATATCTTCCAAAAATCGCCTTCTTCATTTTGCTAAATTAATTGCTGTTTTTACCGGTGTCAAATAGCCAAATCCCGGTCCAATGTTGAGAATCTCAAGTTCAGACTCTGAAGCTCATATTTGGCTTCATATTTTCGATATGCACATCATCGATAACTTTTAAAGTCTCGGTAAAATCTAGCTCTTTAATTACAAAAATAAAAATACAATATCATAAAATGTAATGAAGTAGAAGCCATCAATTTGTTTGTGGTATCGAGTCGAATCCTATCAGTCTTCTTTCCCTATTTTGACTCTGTCTGGTTCTTGTTCCGTGGACGGATATCTTTTTCTGTAGTTTTGACCATCGTCTCTATTTCTATATTCTCTTCGTTGTTGTTGATTTCCTTCAGCAGAAAATCGATCACGTCCATTTCTACTTTTCTTGGATTCTGATTTCCGGTTAATAGTCCTCTGTGAATGAGGTTCATGATGTCCCATGTCGTGACCATCGTCCTTGTCCCTCCTGCCAACTTGTTGCTGATTTTCGTCTGACGAGGGAATATGATGGGGGTCATTTTTGGATGTTTCTCTGTATCGTTGTTGTTGTTGAGGATTTTTCCTCCTTCTTTCCTGCCTTTCATTTTTTAATGTCCTCGCAGCCGCATCAAAAAACTCGGAGGCAGTTGGACATCGTCCAAGTGGACTGCATTTCCCGAGGCAACATTGATCGTCCCTGAAATTGGAATCCAAACACTAATAATTATGCATTTAAGAGAAACATATTATGCAATTTTAGTTATACGTCATGCACGCGTTTCCTCCTCTGCTTTTGCAATCATGCTCTTCCTAATATTGATTTCGATAAAATATTTTAATGTTTCCAAAAGAATAAAATAAGAACACGAGATTAACCTCTTCGACTACAGTCACAACTTTGATTACACGGCGTCTTATGGCGTATTTTGGGGTACGGACTTTCACTAAAGTTTTATTACCACTATTTGTGCCATTTGCTACTTCTGGATATTCTGGCCGTTTAGGTATTTGAGAAGAAGCCGGCTGTAAAGAAGTCGATGGGTCTTCCTCTTGGAAAATATTATCAAAAACTTTTGACATGAATCCCGACGAGTCTAAAATGCAAAAATAACAAACAAATGGATGGATGGTTAGAAAATTATTTGCGTACCTTGTGAGAAAACAATTGAAGCAATTTGAAATATTACTAAAATCTCGATAAAGTAGTGATATTTAATGCCACAAAATAATTTCATAACTGAAGTAAAAACGTGTCACTACTTTGGTTTGTCATTTGTATTAATTATTACATGTACACATTTGACATATGTGTTTGCGTAAATTACATTAAATGCATCATATACTCGTAACACATCACAATACTATTTTATTTATGGACAATTTCCAGCACAATGGAAAAGTTTAATAAAAATAAACCGTTGTAAACGCACGTAACGATGGGGCGAAGAGACCATTTTGTCGATGTCGACTTGAAAAAGATTTCACGAACGACTTTTTGACCATTTTCAAATTGCCCCGTTTATACGACCACACCCACATGGGTGGTTCGAAACAAATATTTTAGGTGTAGGTCAATTCCCCA
>JAQIXN010001074.1:0-23309 GCA_034698145.1 Proisotoma minuta | reverse complement strand
TTTTTATGTCAAGGCATATGCATCGGTGCCATCGTGTACTAAATTTGGTGAAGATATAATTAAAATTGACAATTTTACAGCTATTTTTACAAAGCAATCCGGGAAAAAAAATCTGTTGAGATATTTTTGGGACATATAGTATATAAATACACCTCATCCCACTAAATGAGATCTTGTTGTTCTTGTTTCATTTTTTTTTTTAAATTTCAGCAGTAAGTTATATAGTCACGAACAAGTTTCTGAGTTTTGACACATGAATTAATATTCTTATAATAGATTGTCGGGAGTAAATTATGAGGAACTTGTATAATTATGGAAATATAGAGAATACAGTTTTGGCAAAACAGCATTAACAAATAAATACTATTGAATGGAATAATATTAATGTATCATTGAATAAAAAATACAAACTTTGTTACAAAATTGTGTTTTCAGACTTATCAATTCTGCGTGTGGGAATATTTGTTGCATATCATTTCATGAGTTTTATTTCAGCTTGTCAATTTTTTTTCAAATTCCACAAAAGAATTGTTCAGATTTTATCATGCATCGGCGAATGCATGGGGCGTTCATTCGGCAGAAAAAGTAAATGTTGCATAACAATTGAACTAGACCGGTGACCACGAGCACTGTAAAATTCAAAGTTGATGAATTATATTATTATCTTTTGAATGTTATCAATAGAGTAATGCCATTAATAAAATTATTATTAACCTGCACTACAAGTTATAAGAATCCGCAGATATTTTTCTTGTGATTCAACCTGCAATTTTAGTTGACAATAATTATATTATTAACAATGAAAATGTATTTTGTTTCAATCAATCAATATTGCATTTCTTACCTCTTCAACTATGCCAGTTGTTCCACCAAGCAAATTGTTAACTTGGGACAAAAGAGGCATCGTCGTTGGTGCAGCCTTCAGCCATTTAACAAGCGTATCATGAGTTTTGGAAAGAAGTATCCCACTAGCTGCTATTAGAATTATGGCAGTTGTCTGTAAAAATTATACAAATTTGTACGGGATATAAAACATGAATAATTCATATGCAATATTGCACTTTCATTCATTTATTGGCAAGAATAACATTTTATTATGTGAATAATTTTGAATTGCAATTAAACTTGATTGAATCATAACTCATTCAGAAGCATGGATGCGATTCAATTAAGGCGTTAAACGATCCATGAATTGGCTACTGTAGCAAGTAAGCACACATAAACATATATAGTAAACAACAAAGCCCTTGACCTAATGCAATCCTCACAGGAAGACGGAACTTTATTTGCATCTCAAATTTCAAGTTTATCGTATTACTAATTTGTGAATCAGTGATCAAGTTACGTGGTAGTATACATAGGTAGTAAAAAGTTTTATCTTACCATGCTGATCAATGCAATTATCTTAAGTCCAGTGGGTACGGGATGAGGCACTGCCTTTTCAAATGTGGTTATCGAGTCTTCGCAGTCTGTGATAATGAGACTGCCACTGCTGGGTGATGATGTGAGCTTATCATGTTCTGCAGCTGAAGCAGACCTCGCATGTTGCTGAAGGTGAATGTGCAGTGCATCAATTTCAGCAGCTTTTAGAACACTTCGGTCAACTTCATCCGAACCTCTTCTTGCTCTGTCCATTTTGTTAATCAAACCTTTTTTCGGAGATCTGAGATCAGGAAACAAGATTATACAAGATTGTACGTCTTGCGTGTTGCGACTAGATTTTTCCACTTTTGAGAAAATGCTCAGTGGTAATTAGAGTTTGGATATTTTTCCTTTTAAAGATCACTTGATCTGTAATTTCACCGAATGTCTGTTCATTCACTGTATTTAGTTTCTACGTTTCACATAACATGCATTGGTTTGACAATTAACACCCGATCGCTTCTTTGTAATTGTTTCTACACTCAATGTTAAGTAATGTTTTGTCTTGGAGTTGAATGGATTTTAACACTTTTGTTTAAACAACGGAATGTAATGTAATATATTTATTGTCGTCCTTAAACATAAGTATAACAAGGAAGTCAAAGGATTTGCTTGCTTTGGTAGCCTGTGGTTGTAAAGTGAATGGATTTATTTCAAAGTAACAGGAATGTTTCCCATGCATAGTCATCAAGACAGAAAAGTATTTCAAGATGACTTCACTCCACTGCCACAGCTTCGGTTCCATTCTCTGCTATAAAAAGGGATAAACTAGTGAGGCATAATGTGAAGAGATGAGAAAGAAGGTGGCTGTGCAGTGTGAAGCCAAGCCATTGAAGCCAATGCCAAGCCACCCCTTAGAATAACGAATGCCATTTAACTTGAAGCTTAGCAAGTTACGTAAAACTTGTCTAATGATGAATGGACGTCTGTCTTTTGCATTATATTAATCCCCTCTTTGCTTTTAGCTATAACAAAAGTGATCAAGTCAAATGAATAACAACCAACTTCTATATAAGTAAGTATACCTGTTCAGGTAAACAAGTAAAATAAGTATTGGTCATATGCATATGCGTCATTTACAATTAAAAAAGCTACCGGATGAGTAATGCGCATTGTTTTTAGAATTCAAAAGCATTGTTGGACTAGCGTGCAAATGTAAACACGTATGTTTTGTGACTAAAGTTTAAAGTCCATGCATCATGCAACTTAAACAAAGAATCGGATAATGATCCTGCCCAGTTATAGAAAATGGTTTTTATATTTGCTTTGTTGTTCCGCAATGAATATAAATAATTTGAGTAGTTGGAAGCAATGAACAGAAAGCTATTTACACAAAGTCTTTCTTATTTTGGCCAATATAATAATATTGGACATACTGGACATATTGGACATATTGGACATATTGGACATAAAGGACATTTTCCTTTCACTGCATAGTACATATATGTACATTTCTAATGCAAATATTTTGCTGGAATTTTCTTCGTTGCCTCGTCATATTGATCGAACAAAGAAATCTAGCTTATATCCCAAAGCATGAAAGGAATCATTTGAGTTAATAGCGGAGAAAGCTGAGGGAAAGTGATGGCTATCTCCTTCCACTCACTTCATCTTGACTCGGGTGAAATCTCTGCCATGATAAATACCCACAAACAATACATTGTACCTGCTATCTACTCCCTTCAGGAAATGGGACAGACATATTATTTAATTGATTATTGTATACACAGGAATAAATAAAACAAACAAAATGAGAGCTTTACTTTCTCTGCTTTCACTCATATACTTTTTTTTATATTTTCCATATCTAAGTATTTTTTGATTCTTTACAATATGAGTATAAAATAATTTGGTCTAAAATGGTTATGATAAGTCCATGTGCTGGTTGCGATTCTTCAACTCTTGCTCACATTTTGGGGTTTGTCCAAGGCGTAAGTTTCTTCACCCATATTTATGTAACATTTCGTTCTAAAAAACTCTTGTAGTTTTTGGGAACACTTACAATTCTGAGGTCTGGATGGTGGTACTGGATTTTCAGAATCCCTTTGCAAAAGATATCGGCTGATGAAGAGCAAAAGGCTGGCGAAATAGAAGGATTAGAAATTATCAATATTGAGACTACTACAAATGAAGACTGCATGCCGCAAACTATTGACAATTCATCAGTATTTGCAAGTGAATCTAAAAGAAATAGTGAGTTGATAGTGATATAAAAACAAATATTAGTATAGACAATACAAGTAAAATTATTTATTTTTTCCATTCGTAGATGTTCTGTGGACAATTGTTGGGATATTTATTGGTGGATTGAATATTGCCCTGGCCTCTTTTCTTCTCTTTAGCCTTTCTTCGGTGAATTATGTGCTTTTGCTGGGATGGTGCTTATCCTTCCCTTTAGTCTACCTTTTGGATTGCGTCCTCTTCACACTACTACTTAAACATTGTACATCAAAAGACAGATTTGATAGTTGTAAATCGTATTATGTATCCAGTACAATTGCCAGTTTTGTTTTCAATTCGTACGTACTTTGGGTGGCGATCTCAGTGATTAATTGGTGCAACTGTCGAAAAGATCCATATCACTGCAGATTTGAACGTGACTACTGCCATTCATTTAATCTCAACTTCAGTGCCAAAGGTTATGATTATGCAGATTACTTTAATAAAAGTGAAAGCTACCGAATGTGAGAAACTGACCTTATTATTTTTAACTGCTCTAAATATGTAATTGATATGTAAAGACCAGCAAATAAAAAAAATTTTAAATGTGCATCTTGTTTATTTGGGGGTAAAAATGTAAAAATTGATACAAACGAAAAAAACTAATGAGTAAAAAATGGGATTGAAAAGAAAGCTCGTCGTTTCATTGCATAAATAAATATAAATATTTAAATACTTAAAAGTATTTAAATATTTATTATGCAGGTCATATGTAAATACAAACTAAATAATCGTTTTAAAAGGGTCGTTTTAAAATCATGTTTTTCTGGAGCTGTTCCAAAGCTGAGGTAGAAATCTGTAGAAAACCAAATAATTATTTCAGAACGTTTAATTTTGAATATTTAATAAATTACCGGAAAGAAATCAAGTTTAACTGCAGCAAGATTTTTTAATTGAAGAAATCCATAATAAATACTCACATCAGTAAGTTTGACGGTAGATGCGTTTGTGAAAGGTGAAACCATTATGCTGAGATATCTCAGTCCTTTGAAATTAGAAATTAAAGCAATCATTAAATTCATACATCTTCTATGTTATACATGGTCCGTGATGAATAAATGCATACCCTTCAATTCTCGAATAGAGTCGACTTTTCCTTTAGTTTTAATCTCTGTTTGTGTAAACTCTTCAGAATATTTAGTCCCAGGACTAAAACTAAACTCGTCACTTCCGGTAATTATGGCATCAAGAGATGGCGAAGCCTGGAAATCAAGTCCTAAAGCAAGTTCCAGCACTTCCAAAGACTTCAAGGACTGAAATATAGCTGTAAGAGCTTCTCTTGAAGTAACAGTGACGCCGGTCAACTTTTTGAGATTCGGAAAGCAATTTCCCATTTTTTGGAA
The DNA here is from genome assembly GCA_034698145.1 of Proisotoma minuta. Lineage (NCBI taxonomy): Eukaryota > Metazoa > Arthropoda > Collembola > Entomobryomorpha > Isotomidae > Proisotoma > Proisotoma minuta. The sequence continues at coordinate 18,324 of JAQIXN010001074.1, read as the reverse complement.
TATAATTGGTGAAGCGACGTGATAAGGAAACGCTAGCTTGGCACATGAACTGGAGAAACAATTTTTGGGAAAGATATCATCAAAACTATCCCACAAACAAATTTCTAGTTGATGCAAGACTGGAAAGAGCTTTTGATAGTTGATATATATTGGAGCTCGCCCCAGGGCACTCAAATATCTAAGATTTGGGAAAACTGGGAACTTGACTTCTTGCCTCAAAAATTGATTTCCTAAGGCTCTGCAGCTAACCAGCTTTGGCGAGCATTTTCCAAAAAAATCTCCAAGCGCTTGAGAAGAGACTTCAGACTGCTGGAAATACACGTCAAGAGATCTTAAATTATTCAGGTTTCGTTTATTTAGTTCTCGTAATTGAGCTTCTGAAAGAGTTAGTTGAAGCTTGAGATCGATGATTCCTTTTGGTAAAAATTGACATAGTATGTTTCCAAATGACTCCATTACTTTAGAACTCTGCTGAGCATTTAGTCGATTCCGTGGCATTCCTGACATCACTTTTATATCCAGATTTTCCAAATTCGGTGATATTTTGAAAATAGCTTCCAGAAGAGAGGCCATTTCCATTTGAAGTGGCTCATAACAATCAATTCTAACATGGAAAATAAGAGTCTTCAACTTCCCTAAAGTGAGATTTGAGAATGCCTTTGGAAATTTGAGATTGCATGGATTTACGAGGTTCAACTCTAGGGAATAAATTGCTCCACTGCAAACATGCAGAAGTTCATTAAAATATTCATCGTTATATGAATCGTTACAGAATCTAAAGCGTTCGAAAGGTATCGAAGCACTTGTTCTCATCACTCGAATAAAGAGATGTGAGAATTTTCCGATGAAATTCTTTTTAAAAGTTATTCGTCCTCTTCGGGCTTTGTAGACGCGGGTTGCAATTCGTGACCAATCTTGGCAGACGAGCCGGAAAGTTTTGCAGTAATGACCAATTAGGTCTGGGTCCATAGAAAGTAAAATGTTTTCCACCACCTAATTAAATTAACAAATTATATAAATATATATATGCTAATTTTATGGATATAATGTAAAATACATACATGATCAATCAGAAGAGGGTGAGGTTGAAATTGCAGGTCAGTTGAATTCATCATTGTCTGAAATTGAACAATTTGCATATGTACAAACAACTCTGAACATGAAATAATAACATTTTTAAAAATCTGCTGTATTTAGTCTGTACTGGAATTTTTTTATATTTATGTTTGTAATTATGTAATCCCATGACCCGTGGTTTTATAGCTTTGTTAAGCTTGCAATTCAATTAACTTCCACTCCACATTAAAGTCACGAGTGGGTGAGAACAACGCTAAAAATGATTCATTTGTATTTATTTAGCTCAATGAACTGAAGCACCAACGAGCATCACTTGAGACGTAGTTCTATTTACAAACAAATAAATGATATAAAGAATGCAGAAAAAAATGTTTACTTACATACGCATTAAGTTTAGATTAATGTTGTTATCCAAAAGTTGTAAAATTGGACACTTGTGAGATCTGATTTGATCTTCTCTTCCGTATGCCGACTACAGATACATATTTCTCTTTCCGATAAAATGCGATGGCTTGCGAATTTTCTAACTTGATTTGAGCTTGGGATTTGCGAATGTGCATACAAGGAAGTGAAAGAAAGAGTTTAGTTGACACTTTCTATTTTGGCTTTGCTTCTCATAAATCCTTCTCTTCTATGTTATTGGACTTTGCTTAATTGTCCCACTCTGTGTAGACTTTACTCTTGCAACAAATGCAAAAGTAGGTTGCGACTTTGTGGTTGATAGAACTTATTTATTTGTATGGAAAAATGCATATACTTATCTACTTGCAAATTGGTTAAATAATTGTAAGTTAATTTAACTTGCTTCCACTTTGTTAAATTGACCGTTCGTTCTTCATCAGTTAGTTTGCCTGAAGTTGAAGTTGAACTGGCAGAAATAACAACAACTATCCCGGTTTTATACATTTTATGTTGTGAGTTGTTGTTAAACAGTTAGTTAAAATTCAGTCTTTCTGCGTTGCAAAAAGTATAGATTTATGTATTCATTCAACTCTATCTGCTCTGTAACTGCAATTTTTACATGTTTAACTTGCATTCATAATTTTATTGTATTTGTTGCAGGGAAAAAATTGATGATCTTTTATACCAAAATGATTGTAATACTAATTAATGTGGTTATATAAACAAGTACTTTTAATTCTCATGCCCTGTTCATCCAATGGCTTAACTATTCCCGATAGAGTTAATGGACTGGTTGACGTGTCGGTTACCTGAGACGGACAATTCCAAGACGCAGTTCCTTGTCAGTGAACCGGTTTTTTAGTCCAAATTGTTTTTTATTGACACGTGTCAAAGTGAACTTCAATAATATACGACAAATATGTACATGCAAATTGTATGAGATTCTGTGTTTTAGTTAATCCTTGTCCATATACGTGGTAACAATTTGCAGTGATAACGGTTTGAAATCAATGCGTTTTGCGTTTATAAATAAGGATTTTTAGGAGGTGTATATATGTAATTATTGGGAAAGATGGCAAATGCAAATGCTGTACAAGACAAAATTCCAAATTTGAGACATTTTCCTGTATTTGAAGAACTCGAAAAGACATTTTTGGATTCATCAAATTTAAATCCTACATTTTCTACAACCTGCAGTAAAAAAACCAGTGACAGCAAAGATGATAGTAAATGACAACGCATACATCTATAATTTATTTAATCTCTTCTTTCATGTTTAACAGATAGCAATATTGGCGAAAGCATCATAGATCGAATAGGCAAAACTCCTCAACAATTTTTGCCAAAAATTGCGAAACACAATTGGATACGAGGGAAAGTGAGCTAAACACTTTGATTACATCTCTGGAAATAAATTATAAATACATTGGGATTACAGATTTTGGCAAAGCTAGAATTTCTCAACCCAAATGAAACAATTTATGACAGATTGGCTTTAGCTTTGATTAATAAGATTGAATCATTAAAATTGGCAAAACCTGGTAAATCAATAAAAAAATAGCCAAACTAATAATATGTATATAAAAATATGTATTTACCCATTAGGTAATACTACTTTGATCTTTGGTTTCGATCCCGAATTCTGTTTAGCACTCCACGAAATTTGCCGTATAAAAAGCTACCGACTTTTGTCAATAATTCCCGAATCATCATTACATCAAGAGATATACAAACAGACTCTAGTAAATTTCGGAGGAAGGGTTTGTCCAATAGAAGAAAAATATTTCCTTGAAGAAGTTGAACAAGACAAAAGAATAGAAATGCTAAATGAAATTGGTTACTCCATTGCTAAATCTTGCTGCTCAAATATTGAAAATTCAGTAAATCTTTTGGAATTTGTTAAAGAAACTGATGATGCCTTTAACTCAGGAATTGACGCCTTGATGGAAGAAATATTTGAAATCAAACTCGTTCCAAATGTGCTGATAGCAGAAAATGACAGTTTAGGGGTTCTCAACCGGTTCGTCCTCAGAAATTAAATAACGTTCCAATTTAATCATTGCTCTACCTTTTATTAAGCATCGTTAAAAATGTGAAAGAGAAATGGGAATCATGTCAAATATTTGGGGTTGACTCGCCTTTTAAGGCCTCCAATTGTACGAAGCCTGTTAATCTTCCCCAGGAAAACATTGTTTCAGTCTCGGACAGAGAAGTTCTCAGAATGGCTCGTGACCTAAACAAGAAGGAACATTTGGGAGGGGGAGAAAGAAGCGGAGCTGTTCTTGCAGGAATCATGAAAGTCTTTCAGAAACTACGCCATGAAAAAAGAGATTCAAATTTCCTTGTCCTCTGTATTTTACCTGATGGCTGTAGATATTCAGAAAAGAAATTCTTGAATGTGGAATACATGAATGAAAAGGTTTTAAATACCCGTCTTAATTTTGTTACTTTAAATTTGAATTTGGTATTTTAAGGCAAGTGTGTCAGAAGCAGAAAAAAGCATGTTATATTGGTGGTTCAACAATGGAACAGGAAATCTTAAATTTATCCTTCCTCCATTAATAAACAGTAAAACGAGCGTTCTAAAAGCTGCCGAGATGTCCAAAGATCATCCTCAGATTCTTGTATGGCAAGGGGAAAATTCTAAAGATGCTGAAAATGTTGTTGGAGTGGTGACAAATGAACTCTATCAAGCCGTTATAGAATATCGCAAGTGTAAAGAACAACTTGACGAAATGGACAATTCTGGAAAGTATACTTTAGCCGAGAGACCTTCTTTTATGAAATGTAAAACAAAACTAAACACTTGCCATATTCAAAATACATGGAAAGCAATTAAAAAACAAACTAATTTACGCAGGCCATGGAATGCTGTCATGTCAGTCAACATTTGGCGAATTATACACCTTATTTGAAAAGTATCCATTTGTTTTAATTTACAACGAAATTACTCTGTACACAAAAGAAGGGGAAATCCGAACATATAAAACAGCTCTAGCCCTCAGCAAAATAGAAGATATTCAAGACTGGATATTTTCTGTAGAAGAACATCATCGTAAACAATTTGGATTGTCGTTTGTATATGATTTTGCACTTCAACCAGAATTTGATGACAAATCAGATGAACAATTCCCTCCAGCTCTAGAATACCTGGATAACTAAATTAAAGTTTTTATTTAACTTGAAATAATTCGCACTTATTACATACGAAAAATAAGTTGTACCAGCAGCACCATACTTTGTCACAAATTCTTTGGAATGATTGACTGACCATGCAGTGTTAAAAATAGTTAAAATTTGAACACATTTAAAATACTACAACTTTTGACTGACTTTGTCAATAATATTAACTACTCAAAACAAACAGGAACAATGGAATAAGGTAGAATTGGAGCAATTGCTTCAATTTCTAATGCAGTGGCCATACAATCGCCAGCTTCTGAACATTCTCCTAACGCTTCTAAAACTTTTCCTAAATTATACCAAGTATGGTGATCATACGGATCCAACTTTAGGGCATCTTGAAGAGTTTTTTCTGCCAGTCGATGGGACCCAAAATAATGTTGCATCAACGCTAAGCTCTGAAGGGCACGAATATGTGTTGGCCTCACTGCAACTGCGCTTTCGTAGGCAATACGTGCTTCTGCATATTCCTTGTAGTATTCAGCCACTTGACCTTTCTGCAATTGCAATAATTTATAAATGGGCATTGCTTTAAATGCAAGAATGATGCAACTAGAATAAAAAACCTACATAATATAAAACGTCTGGATGAGTGTAGGAAATTTGGGAAGCCTCGTCCAAAGAGGAAGCAGCTTGACTCGGCTGGTCAAGTTTTAGATACATGTCAGTAATCATGAGCCAAATATTTATTTGAGCAACCCATGCTAATTCACTGTTAGTTGCAGTTTGAAGAACAGAATTCTGCAAAAGTTAATAAAATAATAATAATAATAATAAATAATCCTTTTAAATTAAGAATTTAAAAATAATATTAGTTACACACATGGACAGATATCGATGAAGCGATTTCTGAAAGCGCAGCATCTGCTCGAAATCCACCAGTAATTGTCGCAGTGTTTGTTGAAGAACCAGCCATTGACGCAGCTTTAAAAGAGGACCCAGCTATAAACAATGTTTATTTAAACTAATTTGATAATCTATTTTTTCAAATACAAAAACTAAATCACTCTTACAAACTGATTCTCTGTCCGTAGGAGAAGGGAGTTGCAAAGTTCCTCCAGGGTATCTTGAATCTGGACTATCGCATCTCAAAGGAAAATTTCCATCATCAAAAAGTTTTTTCCAAATTATTAGCATTTGTTTTAATGTTCCAAGTGCCACCTAAAAAATAATTCAAATTGAAGAACTCGAATTTAAAAATTGAGATTTTCCCAAATATACCTCAGGTCCCATGATTTTTTTTTCCAGAGCAGCCTTCAATTGTAAAAATCCTAAATGTTCAGGATATTCTTCCAATGTTTCTTCAACAATTGCAAGTCCATCTGAATAACTTTTTTGAGCGGAAAGTAGCAAGACTACAAGTTGAAGGGTTGGAAGATGGAACGGAAATTCATGAAGTGCTTTTACTGCGATTGCAAACGCGTCATTTGTATTGTTTTTCCAAGCGTTTGCTCTTGCAAGCCAATGTAACGATATATAATCATGTGGATCCATGTCCACAGCTCTGTAAAAAAATATGTTAAATTAGTCAATTATGATTTTGTATTATTACATAATCTTATTTTGAAAAAAAATATATTAATCACAATGACATACATATTTAAAGCTTCTAAAGAAGCATCAAGTTCTTCGCTTCTTTGTTGATTCATAAATTTTTCAAAAGACCGGAGAAAGCTGCCAATTCCTTGAAAGAGGTAAACTCTGGACATTAGTCTGTGTTTCCCAAGTTCTTCTTTCCTTTTTGCCTGTTTTACAAGTTCTATTCCAGCACTTACATTTAATCTCATATACTGCTCTTTAGCAGCCATCAACAATAAACTTGTAGATTGAGGATTAAGTTTGTAAGCTTCGACAAGAGTAGACACACTTCTTCTTGTGATGTGGCCAGTAGCATGGAAAGTTAGTCCGTATTGCTTCCAAATATGTGATTCTTCAAAAGAAAATTTAAGTGCTTTTTCCAACGACTCATTGATAATAGAATATTGACCCCAGCGAGCAGATGCTAAAGCCAACAAATCAAACACTGATGCAGCATTTAAATTTGCAAGTTTTCTCGCTTTTGCAAACTCTGGAGCTTGATTTAAAACACCGTCTCGAACAACCATTCCTTCTGCTAAAAGTAGAACAAGAAAAACTTCCTCCCATGAATTTGCAGGATCAAATATCTTGGCTCCAGTGTGATATTTAGGTCTTAAACTGTCTCCACTAATTGGTGGAAGGGAAGAAGACGTCCATTTAGTACGTAAAAGAACTTCAACAAGTCTTCGACACAAAATGAGCCTAATTGGGGCAAACAACTGGCTCTCTTGTGACCTCAGCATCCAATGAATTCTCTTTACAGCTTCCTCAGTTTGACCATCTTCCAATAATATGGTGGGACCCCTTCGGATGGCAAAATCAAGAAGAGAACTTGCTCTCTTCTTTTCAGGCAATATTGGAGTATGACCAGGAAATGGATTCGGACTAGGACTTGTCACAATTGTGGGGGGTGGGGGAGGGATAGAAGGTGCAGTTGGCGTAGTACATTGCTGAGCAGCTTTCTCCAGTGATTGGAAATGACCAATCGCCAGTTCCCCCGCTCTGAGATATAACCGAATGATTTCTTCTTTCCTCGCACCCTCGCTCATCCCAGCACAACCCTTCCATGACCTTCCGACCTTTTCCAAACAGTGGGCCTTCATTCCATTTGCTTCGGCCATCAGCTGCAAATTCCGTACTGTATTGGCCACGGATTCAATTTGCTCAAATTTTGATTTATCCAGTTCATCCAGCGTCTCTTCATATAATCCACTGGCATAATTTACTTTGGCTAGAAGAATGTGAGCGTCTGTACGAAGCCCAGACTAATAATAAGAAACATTTTTTTAAAATGAAATTTTGATTTTTTCATGCATTGGAAAAATCAACAAAATTATGATTACTTGATCTCCCGTTTGACTCAAACATAAGAGAATCGTCTTTTTGACATCAATTAACAAGCTTCTGGCTTTGGAGATGTATTTTTCAGTAGGCTGATGTTCTTCTAGCCATTGTTCCAATTTTGCTTCTCCGAACAAGAAGTTCATAAGAGGCTCTGCATTTGTTGTCCCTTTTCCTTTTGTCGGCTCCAAAATATCCAGAATTCTTTTCCAGTCGCCGAGCTCGCGACGAAGTTCAACTTCGCTATCACTTCGACTTGGCGCAGGATTCGTTTTGGTTTGTCGCTGAGCCATTTTTTCAACAAGGAAAAACCAGGAAAAAATATCACACCCAAAAATTTATTCCTTCATTCAATCAAAACTTTGTTGGTGGTAGAAGTTTGATGTTTGGGGAGAATGAGAACGGAAATTTTCAGATTCGCAATTCGCCATTTACATAATTCCAATTAATTAAATGTTTTGGCAAAGTTATAATTATGTCGGAGAAGAGTGTGGTCAAAAAATGTTTTTGGGAGGCGGACGCGTTTCACAATAATATTGATAAGGTAAAACAAACAGTTGTTGACTATTCTCTTGAGCTTGTTTTCTAAAATATTAGAATATTATGGAGCCCCCACAATTGAAACGACGGAGGGAGGACTGGGAAAGTGGCGACGGGGACAACAATGATGACATTGAACTAATGGACGGACCTCATCCCTTGTTAATTGATCACGTGAGTAGTTAATGTAAATTATATTTCATGTTTTCAAGAACATTTTTATTATTATTATTACTGTTTTATATTTTAATAGGTCATTGAGAAGTTGTTGGAATACTCTCCAAATTTTGTGAAAGCAGTCAAGCAATTTCGACTTGTCTGTAAACAGTGGAATTTCATGGCCACAAAGAAATATCGGTCAAATCTTGGAAGAATTTGCTTCGAAAATGATTTCAATCGGAAGACATCAAAGTTTATTCAAGTTATGAGTCAAACAAAGGATATGCTCTTTGACAAATTTAGATTCAGTGGGGGGTTTGTGGTTTACAAACCATATCAGGGGCACTATCACTTTGACCGAATCTTTAACGAATTGTTCCGCACCTGTGTACCATACATGAAGACTTTAGAATTTACGTCTCACAATCCCAGTGATTTGAAATTTCCAAAAAATGTTGGAAAATATGACTTGAACAATCTTTCAACTCTTTCTTTCCATATCTGCGTATTTTACAGTAATTTACAAATGGAGATGACGGATTATCTTGGTGCGATATTAGATGCTGCGTCAAATTTAAAGACTGCCGACTTCCGTTTGGTATCTGCAGACCCTTCTCTTCAAAGTGACGACCAGCTAAAAATCATTTCAAGATTTGGAGATGTAGTTGCCAGCAGAATTCCAAAGACATGCAAAAATCTCAAGTTAAATATGATGATGAATGAAAATCATATTCGACTTTTGGAAGAACGAGAACTGCAGTTGGAATGTTTAATAATTGACTTTCAAAAAGTTATTTTAAGTACAAAAGTGATTGAAAGCTTTCTCAAGAGCCAGAGCAATAGTCTACAACATTTAGAGTTTGTTGAGGCTCCAATTCATTCTGGGATGGAGCTACCAATTCTACCCTACGTTTCATTTGTCAAGATTGAAGGGAAGCCAAGAGTCCCTTCCTTTAAATTTGACACGGTATTTCCAAGATTGAAGTCAATTGAGATTATTTTCTATTGGATTTACCAAGAGGATGCGTGGCTTCAAGATGTTCTTGTGGATTCTGGACAATCTTCTTCAATTTCAGACGTGGAGTTCCTATGCGAGATTAATGAAGGAGATTTATTTGTGCTGTATCGAATACTCAAATGTTTCCCGCAGATGAAACGTTTAAGCGTAGTCATAAACTCTGCCAAAGCTTTATCTACTTTATTTAGTACGATGACTTTTATTGAAGATCTTGAAATATCGCTAGCAAGAGAGTTTTGGGAATATCGGTACTTAAAAACAACTTTTACTTTTTTATCTCAAACTCATTTTGGATGAATATAATTGTATATATATATTTTTTTTAAAAACAGGGGACCTGGAAGAATGGGAAAAGTTGATCAAGCATTTTGTGGAATCAATGCGGAACAATGCGTCAGATTACTCAGAGAAAATGAATTTGAAAACACGGATTTGCCAGCTACTTTGGGAGAGGCTTCATTGAGAGATCTCAAAAAATTGCGAAAACTTAAAATTCGGGGATATCGAGCAGATCAAATCCCATTGACTGATGTCACTGTTCATTTTGGTCTTATGAAAATGCAAAGTCTGGTCTATCTTATTTTGGATATTTTCCCGATTTCAAAACAATGTTTGAGGACGCTTGCACAACATGTAAGGCTGCAATTGTTACCTGGACCTATTGCTACACTTCCATAAAAGAAGAATTTCTTCAAAAACCAAATCATAATAATTGAATGAAATTGTTATAATATAATTTCTTTTCCTTCATAAAATGTGAGCTAGCTCTATTTTAAGAATTATGCTAACCATTTTAAGTCGGTCTTCTGATTTCTCCTACAAAAAAATATAAAAGTTGTACATTACAACGCTAACATTACTTTTTGAGTTACTAAAACTGATGGATTATAATTATCGTATTGTGCAATATCTTAATTTAATTTAAATTATGCACATGAACATGAAAAGTTGAATATTTTTGTTTTGCAATATTACCGAGAAAAAGAATATACCAAATAAATCGCTAACTTGTAAAACGTGCTATGATGATTTTTTTGGGGGATTAGATAAATGGATCATGTCATCAAAGTCAATTGGGAGAAAGTGGAGAAAGTCGGGTTGTTTTCGGGAGCAAACTCTTTTGAGACTCATTGCACAACGAAATGAACTGACGTGTTTTCTTCAGCAGGGAGGGAGACATGAGTTAAACTAGTTGTAAATCTTACTTAAAATCAGGTAACATTTATGTCACCCATTTTTCAGTCATTAAACTATTTTTTTTTTTTTTTTACATAATCCAATAATTTTAGGTTGTCCCACCTAACCACACCCACAACAAACTGAAGTCGCGTTAATCCCAATTGGGCTTAGGAATTCACATCAAATCAACCAAGGTGGGAGGAAATACTACAGAAGTTGGGCTCAGGTCGAAATCTTTCGGGCACTCACTGACCTGTCCACATCTTTGACGAAAATTCATTAATCAATCTTGGTTGATTTGATTGGATCTCCGTAAGATAATAAAATTGTTTTATCAAAGTTAATTTGTTTAATCAAATGCAAATTGGGCAAATTGTTTCCTTCTCAGGAGTTCCAAGAAGCTGATTCCTTCATCTCATCTATTTAAACTACTATTAATTCATATCTCCAATCCCTGTTCTGCTTATAGCCGAAAATTAGGACAAAAGTTTTAACAATCAAGATACATTTGACCAAGAGAATTGACCATTTTAGCTGACATTTTTTAAAAATTTATTTTATTTGTATCTTCATAAATGGATAACTTTCCCCTTGGTCATCCAAGACAGCATCGATCTACATCTGCGGCCCACTTTCCAATGTCTCCTTTAAACTTTCCTGGGAGGAATTTAAATGGGAATCTCGGAAACTCTCAACCTCAAATGTTTAATCCTTTATATGGAAATGCAGTTTTTGGACGAGGGTTTGGAAATGGGAATTGGCTGGATATTTCTCCCGTCAATCATTTCAATTTTCCCCTAAGGTCAAATAGTATGGGTGGAAATAACTCGGCCGGTTTAATCGGAGTAAGAAACGGAGCCAACGTCAAGCAAATAAGAGGCAACGTTCCTTTCTCTCAAAACCATAATACGAATAACAAGAGTAGCAGACCTAATGCTAGTTTTAAAAGCAATACTATCAGTGGGAGTACTAAGGCTGTCCCTGAGAATAATTCAACGACTAAAAAACAAAGCACTGGTCCACTTCCTCAATATCGAATTTACAAGCGAGGGGACTCTATCCCTGGAATAAAAAGCCCTGGTATTGCATCCAATAATGAAAACGGACAAATTGATAATCCCAGTAGTTCTGAATCTAACCCCGACAATGAAATCGCAGAAGGTTTGCCTAATAATGGGGGACAAAATAAAGAAAACAATTCAACAGAAAAAGATGTAACGCAAAAGGTGAGAAAAATGCCTTTGATGATATTTAACATTTTTTATTTTGCTATTTAAAACAAAAATTATTTAGTCAATACCGAATAAAACTCCAATTGGTCAAGTGACCGATATAGCAAGGTTTCATGGGATTCATGTAGAGTACAGATTGACAGGAGAGAAAGGTATTTACAGTTAGAATAATAATAAAAAAGAAAATATGATAATGTGAAATTTTATCGATGTTTTTTATTTAGGTCCGCCACATTCACCAACATTTACGGTCTCACTTCATTTAGGTCCTAATGAAAAGTATTTGGGTCAAGGGACCTCAATTAAGAGAGCACAAAATGCAGCAGCTATAGACGCTATTGAAAAGACATCATTTAGCAAACCCACACAAAAGTCACAAGCAAAGAAACCATTTTGCCAAGGAATTGGAACCAAACGTCCCAATTGGGCTCTGCTACAATTGACTTCTTTGGCTGAAGAACTACGAGTTCCAGTTTCTATTGCACAGCAGCCGATTACAATATTGGATCCATATCGACGTGTGGATCCTCCTTCGGTTGTTTCAGTCCATGTAGGAGAGCGGATATTTACAGGGGAAGGAAACAATTTCAATGCAGCAAAAAATATGGCTGCAATGATTGCTTTGAAGGCGATGATGAAAGTTAAACGAGAAAACGAACTCAAAAAAGTGGCAGAGGATGGAAGTTCTGGCGGAGAAGGGGGCGGAGAAATAGTTGACAATAAGAGCCCAATTTCACAAGTTCATGAAATGGCCATGAAGCGTGGATTGTTGGTCACATTCGAAGTAACTAAGGAAGAAGGACCACCACATAGCAAGACCTTCACGGTGGTCTGTACTCTTGGGGGGGTTGAAACCGAGGACAACACGACTAAAGGACAAGGGGCAACAAAACAAGCAGCAAAAAAAGCAGCGAGTGAATTAATGATGACTAAATTGAGTGAAATGCCGATTCCATCAGAAACTTTGGGACAGTTGGGATCCTTTAAAGCAATTCAGCGTGGTCTATTTCGACTAAAAACACCCAGAAAAAAGACATCAGCTCCCGTTGTCAAAGATTTGGAAAAGCAAAGCGTATCCCCAATTTCTCGACTAATTCAAGTTGCCCATATTAAAAAATATAAAGAACCAGAATTTACACTGGTTGCATCTACTACAAATACACTCCCAGAAGATCCGCAAGTATTGAAAACAATGTCGGAACGAGAACGAAGGAATGTTAGAAAAAAGAAACCTTCCTTCACAATGGAAGTCGCTGTCGGTCCGAAAATTTGTTGTCGAGGATCTGGACCCAATAAAAAGGTTAATTCCTAATAATTATTATTTAGTTCATGGACTGTTTTTTTTAAAAAGTAAAAGTAAAAATCTAAAATTATATAGGCTGCCAAAAAGGCTGCAGCGGATGCTGCTTTGATTGAACTAGGATATGGACCAACAGAAACAAAGGATGAAGGACTCAATAATTCTGCAACTACTGGTGCTAATGAAAAGTCAGGAAAGGTTGTAAAAAATCCGAAATCGAAAGATAGTAATGTAATCTCGGCACGCCAAATCGTCCCTGGAGTTTTAGTTTTGAATAATGAAACCAAAGAAGTTAATGGAAGTCCTACCAAGAGTTCGCTAGCTCAGGAAATGGTGAAAGTAAATTCATCAGCATCAACCCCTGTATTGGATGGCTCTAAAAAGCTGAGCTACGTGGCAAGACTTCTCAATGTTACTATTTCATACAGTGATTTTCCAAAGGTATTTTTTAAATTTAAATTTTGTGACACAAAAGTACTAATAATGTTTTATTTAAAGAAAAACGAGTTTCTCAGCGTTGTCTCTCTTTCAACGACGCCTCCACACGTGGCTTATGGCTGTGGGGCCACGTTACAAGAGGCTCAGAATGTGGTAATAATAATTGTTGAAAAACATCAAAGTTACTTTTAAATTGTGACTTGTAATTTTTTCGTCTTATAAGTTGTCTAATTCCATGTCATATTTTTATTATTTATATAGGCTGCTACCAAAATTATGGAGGAGTTGTCAGATATGGGACTTGACGAAATCAATTCATCTGATAATGTGTTATCCATCGCCAGTGTTAATAACTAGCCTATTTTGTTCCCTCAGAAAGTCCATTGTAGTAGTTGATAGTTTTCTGTTCAGAAAATCAGTGAAAATTATTTATTATTACGTTATTTCAAAAAAGGTAACAAATTCCCATTTTAGTTACCTCTTTCCATAAAATATATGGTTCAACAAAAGTAAAATCCCCAGACAAATACAAATAACGCCCACAGTTATAAAAGCAATTGGTAAAAATTTGTTCCTTCCTCCAAACAGCGAAGTTGTGGTTAAAACAATGGATTTTGTTCCATTAAAAGAAGCAACTTCATACGCTGAAATAAAAAAAAATTAGGTTAATTATTATAAATTAATAAAGATCATCTTTATTATTGACAGCAAATCTTGAGATTTGGTTGACTTTTTTTTTTAATGCTCACAATATTCTATTTCAAGGGAATAATTCCCTGAAAGCAGTTTTTTGTTAATGATTCTGTACAATTTTCTAAAATCATGCAGAGCTGCAGGTTGCATCCAAATTATAAAATCTTCATTTTTCACCCCATTGTTTTCAGGATGCTCAGTGTCTAGATTCCACAACTCTTTTCTCCATCCTGTAAAACATTCATAATTTTTCTTAATATTCAGCTCTTAATTTGTTTATCTTTGAATACGATTCAATTATGTACTTTTAGGTTTTACAAAATTCTTCCACATGGTACTATTGGGTCCGAAATTGGGAGGATTCGTAAATTTTAGTCTCTTATTTGCTTCATGTAGAATTCCTATTCTAGTCAGTTTTATTGGTATATTTTTCTCATCACTTCCTTTGGGGTGATGCCACAAAATTATCTCGTCGTTAAACATTGAATTTGCTGCGGCTCCACATGGGAAAAATTTCCTTTCATCTGGTCCACGAGATGGTTTGCATTCAGTCAATTCAGATTCTAAATTTCCTCTTAACTGCTCATCATCTCTTGAGGTTAAATATCCTCGGTTATTTTGAGAGTATTTGGTGAGTTCATAATACATGTGAACAGGAGGCTTAGAAAAGACAGATATTTAATAATTAAACCTCAATAGTTGTTTACGTTTTTGTTTTGTAACAAGCATACATCGAATGCAGAATGAAGCTTGAAATTTTGGTAGCATTTACAATTCGCCAAATTATTTTTCTTAAGGATCTTGTCGCAAGTTAAAGAGCTGTTTTCCAAACTTTTACAACGCGTATATTGTATTGTAGCTTCTTTGACGCTATTTACGAGGAACCAAAGCCCAACTCCAGTGAGCAAAAAAATAATTCCAAGTACCAGAAAGGCTGGAAACACAGTTTTGGAACTGTGGACGGGTTTCCAAGCTGGTAAAGACTCTTGTTTAAATCCAGAGCCTGTAAATTTTATAAAACACTTTTAAAAAATCTAAATTTTATTTGCTTAATTCATCTACCTCCGTATTTGGATCTACTTCTTCTATTACTACTAGAATTAGACTCGTCGCTTCCTCGTTTTATTGTGCTGGAATCTTTAGAATCCAAAGGAGGGATCAGCGGTTGAGAGAATTCTACAACGGAATCTAACGAAGATATTTCTGAAACGTTAAACTTATCCCCTCCATGATCAGTTTGAGGCAGCGTTGATGAAGGGATTTGGGACGCTATTGGTGTCGGACGTGGCGTTTGAGGCTCTTGTTTGGATGATCCAAATGCGGTAAAGAATAATGGCATTGGTATAAGGAAGAAGAGGATGAGAAATGGAGTTAAAATCTTAGATTCCAAAATCACGCCCATAGACCTTTTTTTCCTTTTGACAAGTAAAGTTGAGCAGGATGCCAACGTATGACTCTACTGATCTTGGCATTTTTAACAGAACCTCATTGTTTATCGTTATTATTATAACTCTTTGATAATCTAAAGCCAAATGATATTATAATTTTCATCAGTTCCATTTCAAGGAATTTCTAGGTTACAGCCCGTTCCAATTACATAAATAGTTTGAGAAAGAAACGATACGAAAAATATTTATTATTATATGCTCATAATTTATTGATGAATGAATAGATTATATTGTAATAATTCAAGCAGAAATTTTCACATCAGCACAGGAACGGAAAACTTCCTGATTCTATAGGAAAGTATTAAATTAGTCATTTGTTTGCAGAGTTAAGTAACATAATAAAACTGAAAAGATGAAATCTTACCCCACATCCAAGCTCTGTAATAATAATCAAAGCAGTTGACCATAAAAAGGGAAAAATATTTTTCAGTTATAAACATAAATTTATAAACAATTTATACCGTAAGATCCATCAGAGCAAACTCCATAAGAGTTACCTACAATTATTGTAAAAATATAAATAGTAATAAAAAGATTAACCTCTTGTTATCTAAACAAGAGCCGCTTATGGACTCTTGTATAAGTCAGTTGTACATAGTCAAAAGTTTTGACAACTATATAGATTATAGGATTTTGTAATTTGGCATCATATTATGCAATGATGATGCGTTTACTGACCAGTGTTGTAGTGCCATTGAAGTACACATTGTGAGCATGTGACGCCCTTTGGAAGCTTCAATTGGAATTTCTGGAGACCTCGATCGAAAGATGGTATCCCATATCTGGTACCAGAACCATCAGCTAATTCTAAGACATACTGGTCAAGGCATTCTTGAGTTGCAGGGACAAGAGGATTATTATGAGGACACAGGCGGAATTCAAAGTATCCTGTAATTATGCTTTTAGCTTAATCGTTGCATGAAAATGGTGAGCACATTTACCAAGATGAGACGCGGTTAAATCCACTTCAACATCAATGACCTCTCCTTGCTTGTATTCAGCCACAATTATTCCACGACCATACAAACCACCTCCTTCATGAGCCCTTGGTACTTGATCATTCCATGGGTCACCACCTTCAAAATTCACACGAAATAATTAAACATTCAACTCTTTTACAGTTTCCCTTACATAGTCCACACTTTCCTCCGTTTAATTCATATTGAACCTACGCATTGTATGCAAATGTTTTTTTAGAACTGTTTTTTTTTTCACTGCCTTTGAAAATTTACTTGAACTCCACCACAAAAGAGTTGAGTGTCATCATAATTTCTGGGGGCCCAGCTCCATCGTGGATCTCTCCAAAGCGTGGCTCTACCTGGGGGCTTCTGCAAACGACCGTGACCACTGACACTGACCACAAAAAGGAGACAGAAGGCTAAGAGGACGCTAAAAGAACGCATTGTTTTACAATTTGTCTAAGGGCAACTGAGAGGAACGTTTATTTTTCAGACAACTTTATATCCAGAAGCGACTACCGTACAAGAAGATAATGCAATTTCGTTTTATGATTATGAGCATCAATAATTGCCGCATGTTGTAAAAAAATTGGCTCACACGCCCATAAGCGGCAGCCACCAATTCTAAGCACAAGTACCCAAATTACCCGTGCTTATCCAAGTTTACATATACATATGCGTAAGTCCGAACAAGTTTGCGTCTTTTCTACCATAAAAAACTAAGTCCTGTCAATATTCGTCAAACTTTTTGGATTAACTAAATGCTACCGATATTGTTTGTTTCCCTAAACTATATACGTCAGCATTTATTTATCAAAATCCAAGATAATCTTTTATCACAGAACTAACATTTCTTTCATTTAGATATTTCATAAAGGAGGATTTGTCGAGGAGGAGTTCTTCAAATTTTGCAAACACTTTTTCCTCCTCATTCTTCAGTAGCTTTTTCTCTATCAGATTAATTTTTTGCCAAGTAAGTTGACGAACTTGGGTCCAAAAGTGGTCACAGTTTTCCTCGTCCCCTTCGACACAAATGAAACCAGGTTTTCCAGGCAGAGAAAATCCTTTGAGATCTAAATTCCCTGCAGTATCCAAAATAAATTTCCGTTTCTTCTCGTTATATATGTGATGAGAGTGAATCCAAATCCTGCAAAACTTTTTTGCAGAACAATTTTCATCTTCAGCCTCTGAAAGAAGATGGACATAATTAAGTGGGATTATACCCAATATTGATATTGTAATCGTGTTGATTACCATTTACTTTTTCTAATAATTTATCTCCCCATGTTTCATTGAGAAGGTTGACAAGCCCCATTATGTTTTTGGACGCTTCATTTTCATTGTCCCTGATCCATTTCATAAGTTGGCTATTTAATTCGGACTCTTCTTGGCTATTTGAGCTTGGTTTTACGATGCGACAGGACGCGGACAATTTTTCCGACGATGGATATCCTTCCGGTATCCGAAGATGAAGTTCCAGGTCATCATTTATTCTCAGGGAAAATGAAACAGAGCCAGCAATTGGCAGACCGGCTTCCAACTTTAGGGCAATTTCGGGGTCGTCAAAACTAATGTCCTCTGAGGAATACATCGAAGACAACAATTGTAACTCTGAAGACAGCGTGTCTTCGTCCATTTGCAGCAGAGCTGTGCTACAATTAGAAATCCAAGAGGATTTAATAATTTATGCAAGGACGGGCAGCTCGCCCACTGATAAGAAGAAACCTGAGCAAGGGCCCTCTCTATAGTCCCCGTGTAAAAGTTAGGGGGTGGTGAG
>JAQIXN010001073.1:0-23331 GCA_034698145.1 Proisotoma minuta | reverse complement strand
AGAATTCTATACTTATTCGATATTTCACGTATGACAAGATATCAGTATAAGAGATAACCAAATCATGTATGCAAACAACGAGATATTTCATTAAATTGTACTTTGCTATTAAAGCGAAGAGGAAGAATTTTATTATGAAAACTTGTCCCGAACCTTTAATTAATTAATTAATGCAGCAAGCATTATTTCTAAGCCCTTATTCAAATTAAAACTTGGCAATAGTGAATCCCATTAGCATAACATTAAGAAAACAACAATTACATATTATTACTATTATGTAAAACTCAATAGTCAAAATCATAATCTGTAGCTGGAGATTTGTTTTCATGATGAATTTTTCTTGTGACCAACGTTGACTCAACTCGGGTCACTGAAGATGATTTTTTATTTGACGGCGATCTTCTTGATTTGGATTTAATGTTGGATAACGGAGATGCTACCGTTTTTGTGGAAATTGCTGAAGCTGACGCTGTCTGTGATTTTGAAGGTGGGGGTAAAATGCTTGCTGGGGGATCAGATGAATACTCGGTAACTTCATGATATGACATTTTTTGACCTTTTGGATCGTTCGAAGCATATATGCACTCTTCTTTATTCATTCCTCTAGTATCTCTACAGACGTAACAAATCATGTCTTGTTTTAGAATTTTCTTGCATCCTGATCGATCCTTCCCAGCAAAATCTTTCATGAGATGGTTTAAAGCTTCAGTATTTTCAATTCCACCAAATCCTTGTGGACTATTTTGAGGACCATCGTCATTGTCATTATAGAAATTTGGTGGAGGGGCAAAGTTATGGCTTGGTTGAGTATGCTCTTTATCTGGCCCCCCTCGACGACTTCCGCCTCCTTGATATGGGGGAGAATTAGTGTGGTCGAATTGATTGAAACTATTTGGAGGATGATGTCCTCCTCTTGGTCTATAACTTGGTGGGTTATGGCTTATTGCATGTGAACCACGGTTTATTGGAGGACCAGCTAAACACGAGAAAATAGCATATATGTATACTTATACGCAACAATTGATTAAAACAATAATAATTACCACTTGGCTGAAAGGAAGAGGAGGAAATTGGCCTAGATGATTCCGAAGATGGTCCAAATTCAGGGAAATGTTTCTTTACATAATCATCATAGCCAACGTCATCATCGAAGCGTGGAAAATTTTCTGCAGAATTGCTGGCACTGCCATCCAAATTAGGACGGTTGTTGTTGTTGCTGCCTCTGAGTTGAATGTCGGGGTCATATTCTTTTGGAATGGAGAAATCAAAGTTTGCAAATCCAGGGTTTCTATTACCACCTGAAGAAGGATTGTTATTTGATGAGTCTCTTCCAAAATCTGGAGGGGGGCCAAAGTTAAAATCATCCCCTCCATTATTTCTTCCTCCTCCAAATCCATAATCTCGATCATTATCGCTACCAGTGAATCCAAAGTTATCGTCATCTCTGTTTCCACCACCAGGTCCTTGATTTCCTCTAGCAGGTTGATATTCAAATTCGTCACCTCCACGACCTTCGTTGTTACCAATATAACCACGAGGAGGTAAATCAAAGTCACCTCCTCCTGATTGTGGGCCTTGATAATCGTATTCATCTCTAGGTTGCTGATTTCCTCTTTGTCTGCCGTTATTATTGTTCCCAAAACCAGATGCATATCGATCAGGTCCACTTTGTCTTTTCTCGATAACTCTGGGAGAATTGCTTTCCTCTTCTTCTACTTCTTGTTTCCTCTCATCAGGATGCTTGTTTTTTGGGGCGGAAACTGTCACCGATGTCAGAGTTGCTGAAGATGTTTCCAGACGTTGTTTCTTGTTGCTGGAAGGGTTTCGTCTGTGTCTATCTGATTTTCTGGCATCATGAAAATGGAAACAATATTATTTTTTTTTCACTTGAGTTTAAAACATGTATGTATGTATTTATGGGTTAAGTAATAATGTGCGTCTGATGGTCATCTATCTTTTGTCGATGGTCAATAGTATATAAGTTGTAAAGTTTTGATTTATTAATTATTAGATAATGTGTAGTATATTAGTTATTTGTTAGTATATGAAATGGAATATTATATACAATGTACATAATTGTGTTATAGTTTATGGTTAGTAATAGTTAGTATTAATATACAAATTGTGTCAATTGGGGTTGCGTGTATTATATTTTGTGAAAAAAGACATCACATTTTGTAGATTTACAGAATTTTACCCAGAGGGACGACGACCGTTGTCACTGAATGAGCTTGAGGATGAATGGAAATATTCCCCCTTGTCGGGGTTAGCTTTGCTATCAAAACTGCACTTTTCTGCATATCTTCCATTATTATCTTCGCATACAAAACATGTCATAGGCCGCTTTCGACCACGAGATTGACGGCCTTGTTTGGATTGCCTTTTGTAACGTCCACGGTAAGTGGATGGGTCATAACCAACCTCGGGTTCATCGGGTTCTGTGAATGATGAGTAGTCGTCGTTTTCATAGTCAACAGTCTTTTCAATCTTCAAAATAAAATATGGATTTAAAATTTGTCTCAATTTTAAAGAAGTAAAAACGTTTCTCACCTTTTTGCATTTTGGATTCTCTTTTGATTCTGTTGACGATGATGATGAGGCCTTTGGGCTTCGACCTGCGGATTGGGGACGGTGTGAAGTGGCTTGAGTTGTTGGAGTATATCTTTGTGATCCCTGATGATGATTATTGTTGTTGTTGTTATTGTATCTTTGTCTGGGAGACTCTTCTTCATAATCCCGATCGCTGTCACTGCTTTCCCTGTAATTGTTACTGTAGTCATCATCCTCGGTTTCTGGCTGACGATAGCTCGACCTGAATCTGTTGGGACTGTCATCTTCTTTCCTTCCAGTGTAAGTATAAGAAGGAAACGTTCTTGTTTGTGATCCACGAGAGTTATCAGTTGCACCCTGAGATTGAGAAGTATAAATATTATAAATTGCAAATGAATCTCATCTAAATAGTTCATATTTTTCCCCAAGCAAATAAAGCATGCAAATGAATGATTAAAAAATATTTATGTTTGCATTTGTATTATACTAATTGCATACCTGATTGTTTTCTAAGAAATCTTCCGGTTTAAAACCATTGCTAGCAGTTTGGGAAGAATCAAACAAACTTCTAAACTGAACATTAGGATCGACAAAGCCTGCAGAATCCTCAATGTCTTGGTTCTTTGTGTTCTATATATGTACATATATTAGTGCAAAACGTGTTCATATAATAAATATTTACATCTTACAAATTTGTAATAGATATGATAAACTATTTAATAAATAAAAAGCAAATCTAAAAATCTAGAAAAAAGCAATAACTTACTCTTTCAGAAGATGCTGTAGCTAATCCTCCTGAAAAATCAGCAAATGGATCTCGATTGTTATTAGCCCCAAAGAAATTTGAGAAAGAATTTTTAGATTCAGATGCAAATAATGGATTTGATGAACTATCCAAATTCTTTGAGCTTGTTTCCACCTCTCGTAAAAGGGTCTTGAAATCTATTGGCTGGACAAAACCAGAATTTTCCTGTTCTTCAACCCCATGAGTGGTCCTTGCCGTGCCAAGGGATGATGTCGAAGGATATGGCTCATCGTCATCATCTTCTATTCGAGACAATTGCTGATTCTCACGAGCTCTTTGAGCTGTGTAAACAGGCTTTTGAGATGTGGACGAATAGAAGCCTGCCCTTGGAGGCTCTGGAGATGGATACTGGGCCGTGGTAGCTGAAGACCTTGCAGCAAATGTTGAGGTCGCCAGTATTGAAGTTAATAGCATCCATGTCTGTAGTAATTATTAAATTGAGTTTTTTTTCAAAATAATTTTGTGAAATAAATCTAGTTAAAATTTTGACATGGGAAAATTTATATAGATATATTTAGATTCACTTCAATTGTATAATTAGAAGTATGCCTGACAAATGAGCATCAATTTGTTCACACCCATCATAATCTACACGAGATTTTTTCCATCCCTGAAAACGTATGTCAACATATCGCATCATCATATTTTGAAACGTGAAAATTTGAGATTATGAGAATGTTATGTATTTAAAGTGAAAATGTCTCTCAGCACGCACGAGCATTGCGATAAGAAGAAATTAAAGCCTGGCTAAGACAAATTTCCTTTTGTTAGGGTGTATACCCTAACAAACTATATACTGCATCAAAAAATTTAAAATCGAGAGCTGAAAAGAAATCCAAAGCTGTGACCAATTAATGATTACGTGGGGCACAATTTTTGCAACAACTATCAATTTATGTCTCTCAAATACTAAATCAACCTTTTGTGCCTTGAGTTCAATGATGCGAAATATTAAAAAAAGCAAAAGTCAGTCATTATCCGCTGCATCGACTCAAAGAAAATCTAATCAAATAAAACTCTAATCAACTTTTGTCAAATTGCCTTTGACTCTTTGATCAAAAAAAGTAAGCAGCATGTCGCAAAATTTTTCAACAGGTTACACAGATTAGCAAAAATGCCACGATTCATTGACTTTTGCAAAATAGATTGACTTTGTGGAAATGATTAGTTGTTTTTGTAAAATTTCTAACTCATGCCAGCCAAAAAAAACTTGGGGTTTTAGAGAAATTAAATACTTTCCATTTGCATAACCTATAGGATTATATAAGTAAATTGCGTTATCCACCCAAAAACTGACCAAACACCAAACATTTTCAATCAATAAAATCTGACGACTAATATTGGAGATGAAACATTGACAAATTTTTGTTGGATATGGACAGTCAAATGACAAATCAAAATTAGTTTCACTTTTTATAGCTTGAAGTCATGGTTGGACGCAATTGGGCCATGGTGCATAAATTGTTACCAATTATTAACCACCCACCAAATGCCAGTTTTCACCAAATGTGACGCCAAAGATTAACCAAAACAAAATGACCGGATTATGGTACATGGACGGTTGCCTCTATTATACAAAGTGTTTATTTATCAATAGGTCAAGAGGACAGTAATTGTAAGCCAAAAATTACTCATTCGTTAATCACAAAAAAACATAAGCATTTAATTGTATCAAAATGCATTATATCCTTAATCCCAAAGGAAATATGGTTATCCCTAAAGACCTTCATGAATTGTGGTGACGTACCAGTCCATTAATGATGCCGTTACATTATATTTTGTGATTTGAGGTAATTATAATTTGATAATAAAATATATGCAACAATAAATATAATTTGCGAAACGAATCTTGGCCCGGAAATTGAATTTGGGATTTTTTGTTAAAAATGCAAAAAAAAAAGATCCTTGCTGGTAAATTACTGGCAAAATTACGGTGAAAATGTACATCAAGCTGTGATCAAACGAAACTACGTCTCATCATCATCTTTAGCTACTCTGATTTCAAAGAAGGAAGTCAAAAGTTTGATATCAATTTGCCAAAAATATATATTTAAGTATTTATAGGTAGATCAGTTTTCATTAGACATTTTGCAATTTCGTAGTGTGCGTAAAGTTATTTCTTGCTGAGCAATTCCGCAATGATTGAGTATTGCTTTAAAAAAGCAACGGACGCGATAAAAAAGCCAAAACCACTTTATGATGTACCCCACAAAGTACCTGTAATTTCATTTTTGTTGACAAACCTCGCTTTAAATAATATTATTCATGCACGCATTATAGCCATGATATATAGGTTTAAGTTGCGGTTTCCTCAATTTTCTAAGATTAGCACTGCCATATACTCAAAACGTTTCAAAATTGCCGTGTGGTTTGCATAATAATTTGTATGCATGGGTTAATCATTTGCTAATTTAATCGAAATCATTAGTATGCGAGTTGAAGAATATATTTTAAACGTTTTCAAAAATCTTACCGTAAAATGCATGTTGATGATTGGCGTCTGTTTTTACTGTGTAATGTATTTAAAGTGGACAATTCCAACGTTCGGAACTAATTTGATTTAAATTCCAGTCGCACTGATCTTCATGTTATCCCTACTTTTTGGACACCACAAAAAGATATCAATATATGCAACCACTTTAATAATAATATGACACTGTGATATTGGTCTAGTGCCAACTGTTGACCTGCAAAGAATGGAAGACAAAAGTGTGGAGAATGGTCTTTATATTTGAACCATGAATTTTACTACGCTGCAGAACGCATCCAACTGTTGCGTCTATAACTATCTGCTTTTACATTCAATCTTCAGTGGGGTTGGGATGCGTCATTGAAAATTGTTACAACAATAGATTATGTTGGCAGCAATTTGTGACGATTTAGTTTTAATCTTACACTCTCACTGAGACTGTATGCCAACAGACTGTTCAAAAATTTATAAATCACGCTTTCTTCCCAATTTCCACGGACTCTTCAGTTTCATTAAAATTTTAACGATGCGATGCTCCGATGCTTACCTGTCGTCGGTATTCATAACTCATACTCATTTGATTTGAAAATATTTTGTCATTTAAAGATTATATGTGTGTCTCATGAAGTGACAGTCCTTAGAATTTCTAAAATCCTTGCGTTGTTGCATGTAAGTATACTATGTTCATATTTGAATGACTTTTAGATTTCAGTACAGGAAATTGGATTTTGATTTTACGATGAAGTAATTTGATATGATTTGACGACGTATCCACCTCTGCTGCATATCACGCGATTAAATGGGAGATCACACGTACTTTCCATCCACGTTGAAATATGGAAATGTGTGAACTAATTTGAAGATAATATTATGCATCCAATGTTGGACGTGCGTTTCAAACTCAGGTGCAACCTTTTTTGTTCTTACAATACAATTTAATTGTCTTCCCTGCAATCGGCATCAGAGAAAAGTTTTTTTTTTTTTTACATACAACTTGCTTTATGACTTTAAAAAGTGACAATTATAAATTGAGATCTGTATTAGTCTCACCCTCCCACTCATTTGCTTTTTCTATCCTATTTCTGTAAGGTTCTATTATTATAGAAAACCATTTTTTAGACTTGGATCGATAGAAAATTAAATGATTAAACAATCTCGATTTTAGCACATTTCACACTTGTACTACCATTCAATTCCTGTTCCTTTAAGTTGTTTTTATGAAATTAAAGATAAACGAGGAATGAACTGGAATCAAAGCATAAAATTACAATCTGACATTACAAATGAATTTACTCAATAAAGTCTTTTTTTAGAAACTATTATAAAGCCACTCATAAATCAGTCAACCTTCAATAACAAAAGGAAATTATTATTTTGATGTAGTAATAATGATTGTGACAATTGTCTATCTTGTTTGACAATCAAATCCTATTTATTTTCACCTTTGTATCAAAAGTGATCTGTACGACCTCATGAACAGAAAATATAATAATAAGAATGGAAGTGGTCACACTTGTTGGAATGATAGATCATTTTGACCGTGGGAAAATAGCTAAATTTTTGTCAGTTATGAAACTATAAAATGAGACAAATTGCGACAATTTTTTCATGTCTTCCGTATAATGTATTATGCACTTGTGGTCAGATTTTAATGACGAGCTTAATGATCTGTAAAATGACCGGATTTTGACCAACAATTTCCCGGATAGTAGAAAAAACAGCCAAGAACAAAATTCACAAGTTTTGTCAAGTAAAAAAACAACGTTTTAAAACTTTTATTTTTATGAGATTATTAAATCTAACATTTGTTAATCGGACAAGTGTAACACAGAATTTACGTTTGGATAATAATTTTTTAACCCGCATAATTACAGCTTGTAATTTATAAGTAGTTGCCGAAGCTCGCCTAAATTCAGTCTTTTGAGTTAAGCTAATTTACCTTACTTCTTTCTCGACTTTCTCCGCCCTGTATGTCAAGTAGAAGAAAGTAGAACAGATAATAATAAAAGTCGATAGAGGAAATAATATTGGTCACACTTTATCATTATTAACATTATTGATAATAGTGACCTCCATGAAATATATTAATGTTATATTGTGGCGTATAATTATTACCTCTATTAAAATAATCGTGATTTGAATTGCCATTTGACTGCTGGGGTGTAGGAAGGTAAGGATTGTACCTTCTTTCATCTCGACTGAATCCAGTGGAAGACGATGAGTGAGATTGACGATTGTCTTTTAGTCTTGAGGAAGGCTGAAAATATGTTAACTAATTGTCAAGTTTTGTCAAACAGAGCAAAAGTGACAAAGTAATTTTACCTTTTTTGCTAATTTTCTTAAATTGTCGACATCAAGCTCCATATTCTTTTTCATCGAAGATCTATTTGATAACATAAACATATAAATATTTTTTGAGAAAGAATAAAGGAAGGAAAAAATATGTAACATACATTTTGCCTTCGTATTCCAGTTTCATAATGCTCAACATTTTCTTAATCCAGAAACTGGCCCATTCGACCTTACTAAATAAAAATATTTTTTTATAATAGTCAGTTATTTTTTTTTTTTAGATAACGTACAAGTTATATCGCTCAGGATCCTGGCCTTCTTTGATCAACTCAGAAGTCCGACGATTCCAAAATTTATTCCATTCTTCCACATGTGAAGGGTGGCTAGACGGATCTTTCATGAACTTTTCTCTTTCAGAGCTGTATTCCTCAATGAGTCTGAAATGAAAAAAAAACATGTAAGCTACGCGTTTACATAAAAAATGTTGTACTTTTGTTCGGCTTTCTTCATTTTAATCCATTGCTTTTCTAATTTAGATGACCACTTTTCTTTACTTTCTAATGTTATTTTTAGATCGTTTTGTTTGCAGTCTTCATTAATATCAAATTCTGTAATTCGAAAAGTAGCAAGAGCCATTCTCCTTTCCAAGGCTGATACTTTGTGGTCATTTGAATATTCAATTGAAGCTTTTCGTTTTGGAACTATACACAATAAAATTATAAAATTAATGTTTTTTTTATGTAAAATAGAGAATAGTAATTATACCTAGATCTTCAAGAGGGTATACTTTAAGCGTGGCCGAAAATTGAAGTGGATCCAATTGCTCATTTTTTTCTTCGTATTGAGTCTTTCCAAGCAATAATGCTAAAAAGGCATTATTTTAATATTAAAAATATTAAAATTAATTGGCCTTACATGTTTCTTTTAATTTAAGGTTGTGAGATTCACTCTTTAAATGATTCAAAAGATTTGCTCTGTCACTAACTTTTTCGTTACATAAAATACAAGTTCCCTAAAATAATTAAATGAATAAATAAAAAATCACATACAAATCATTATTAAAATAGTCAAAAAGAATATGATATTAACCTCAAAGTTCTCGCTTGCGTCAGTTATCTCAGAGTCGACTTCAAAGATATTCATAAATTCGGAGGTTTCCAAGTTTGTGCCAGGTTTTCGGATTTTAGCCAAGTTTAAGCTTTTTACTGCACCCTACAAAAATTGCAAAATCAATTTGCACAAGAAACAGGATTATTATTGATTAAAGTATTATTTCCTTACAAAAAACTCTGGCCGTATACTCTTTTTCTTTTTATTATTTTTTTCACATTCATCTTCGTCACTAGAGCTGGCCAATCGGACTTCCTCAAGTTCTTCGTATAAAGCTGACGAACTCGGAGATGGCCCATTTGATGCATCCTTTTCATCATAATCGTCGTTTAACTCTGGATGAAAAAGACATTTCACAAGAGGGTCTTTAGCGTTTTTGAGGAACCACCAAACTATTTTCTTGACAGTATAATCTACTCCTTCTTTCGAAAATTTTTCTGGAGTAGGACATTCTGGTAATTCAACTTCAACAGGGGTGGACAAGAGATTTGCAGCTGCGTCAAACAGAAACGAAGATGAAGACATTGATACGATGATAGACGAAGGCGGAGTGGGGATTATCGGAATAGAATTAGAGTTTGTCTCAGTATTGGACGGAACTGGATTTGGGAGAACAAGATCTTGTCTCACAACATTATTGCCTGAAAAATTAAATACAAAACTAAAATTATTGAATTTTTGAATTTTGTTTATGATTTTACTTGAATGTTTGCTACTAATGCTTATAAGGTCAATAACATCCACAACAACTGGGACTTTTTGGGGAGCAACATCTTTGTTTGGAGTCATTTTAGGCGAAGGCTGATCAGGCACCTTTGTTTTCTCTGTTCTCGGAGGCACGTGGCTACCACTTTTCGCCGTTTCCTTTTTGTTCTTTCTCGAACTCTTCTTTTTGGGAGACTGCTTCCTAACTTCAGAAAGCGTCCTTCTTTGATATTGGACTTCTAGTTCTTGTTGTGGATAAAAATATGGATTGAAATTATTATTGCTGACACTTTGGGAACTGTATTGGTTTAATCCGTTATAAGAAGACGTGCTTGGAAGCCAGTCGTAGCTTTGTTGGGGTTGTTGGTAAAAATATGGATATCCTGGATTCAAAGAAGGAGACGCTTGTTGTTGCCTCCATTGATTCAATTCCTCCAATCTAATGCGATTAAGAAGATAAGGACTGGGATTGAAGTAATCGTCCATTTTACAATCAATGCGGAACTGTTGGAAGACATTCAGTGATTGATTGCTGTTGTTTTCTAGTAAAGAAAAGTCCAAAATATTTGAAAACTTAATAGACAGCCGTTATCAGTAATTATTGTTAATTTTACTTACAACCCATGAAGAACGGAAATACTCAGATAACCCGATGACCTCGTTTCTATATAAAAAGTAAGTCTTTGAAATATTGAAATAACCAATTAAGATAAGCTCAGTCTCAGTCTCTGCTACCAATTAATAATAATAATCAATTATTTGATTGAATCTGTACCTTTTTGATAAATATGGTAATTGTGTATAAGTTGAAAAATATTTTGATTATGTTTTTACATCTGCTGCTTGCGAGATAAATTATTTTGCTCGTGCCTCAAGGTGAAAAAATGAGAATGAATGGGCATGCAAAAAACATGTAAACAACTAAACATTTAAATTCCGTTATTGCAATTTCAGGGAAATATTCCGGTTGTAATTTGTATGCCAATTTTATTTAGAAACTTATTAAATGCAATCAATATGCGTTAAAAAATATGAAATAATAGTAAAGTTGAAAAATTCGTTTTAATAATATAATTGAGTTTATTTGTCGTCAAAAATATATATATTTATTTATTTATTTAATAAGCCATTCTAGAGGAGCACCGATTGAGAGTTCAATATGTCGTAGTTGATCCTTAAGACGTAAGAAATGTCGCTTAAACTCCAAGCCATCCCCACGGGACAGTCGAAAGTCAAGTAGTACCAAAGTTTCAGTATTATTTTTAATTTCGATTATTGTGCATTTGAAGACGAGAGGATTGTTGCGGCGGTCGGTTGACGTAATTGTAATCTTTTTAAAAAATACAAGAAAAAACATTTTTACAAAAATTGAAAGTTAGTTTTAGTTTTGATAGTCAACTTACCACATTAACTTTACTCCCCTCTTGAAAGAGCTTCCACGAATAATTAAATTCGTCTAATAGGGCAGTAACAATTTTAATAACATCTGCAGAGTCAGTCTTAACAAAAAATCGCGTCATGCGTGTAACAAGTCTTCTAGGCGTCTCTTCTAGCAGGAATTCATTATGCGCTGGTTGGCTGAAGGCGAAGAGATGGGGATGATGATCTTCTGGTTCGGAGGGCAGATCAGTAGTAGGGGCCAAAATGGGATCAGGTTGTGATAGCGAACATAAACGAGAGACAAGGGAATCAGTGGAAGAGCTGCTTGCAGGTAATGAGGGGCGGGGTCGCTTAACAGGGGGGGCTGATAAAAAAAATCAAGTATTTAAGCATTTTCAAACAAAAGATAAAATAAAATAAGTAATTAGAATTAGATTAATAATAATTGTAAAGTTAGAAATTAGAAGGGGGCGAATGATGATGATGATCCAACCAACCCAGCTACTCCAGTGCCCAGATTATTAAAAAATATATCTGAGTCACAGAAGTACCTGAAATGAGTGGAATCTTTCGCACTTTTCTCGGAAGATACCTGTAAAAATATCAAAAAAGAAAAGACAAAAAATTGAAAAACTTACCCAAAGAAGCGATTGCATGAATTTTCCTCTTCCCTAATCTTCCTCTCTTAACCCACGCATGCTCCGCGATACCCTCCAAAGTTATCCTTCGGCTTGGCATAGGAGACAAAAGACGCTTAAAGAAATTCAGCGTCGCTAAGTCAAACTTGTTCCAAGGATTTGTGGTTGGGGTCGAGTCCTTCCAAAGCTCGTATTCTTTGCTGACAGAAGCTTCCGCCCGGTCCCAAGGCAGCTCCCCAGCCAACATTGCGACTAGAATTATCCCACAAGCCCAAACGTCCACTGGCTGAGCTTTGTATTTGGTTTTGCTAGAAAATACTTCGGGGGCAAGATAAGGGGGTGTGCCGCATTTATTTTCCAACAACCGCTCCACCCCATCTTCATTTCTGTATATTGTAGAGAGGCCAAAATCTGATATTTTGATGGTGTCATTTGAATTTGATAGAAGAATATTTTCAGGTTTAAGGTCCCTGTGAGCAATCCCAAGGGAATGGAGATAAGTCACTCCACAGATTATTTGAGAAAAATAGCTCAGTGTTTTTGTGTGGGGTATGAGACCAACGTCAGGTTCTATGAATTTTTTTTTTGGAAAATTAAAATTAGTTAAATAATAGTAATAATAATATACTATAGTGTTTTTTGTTGGAGCGACATTTTGCTGTTGTTGTTGTTGTGTTAGATAAAAAAAAATGACGTACCAATTCTATCATACAGCTCCCCTCCGTCGGCATACTCGAGGAAAATATACCAGACATCCTGTTCCATCCGCGCCCCGTAAAACTTGACAATGTTGTCATGTTTGAGAGGCTTATGGATCGAGATTTCCTTCTTTATCATCCGCTCCGCATCCTCCTTATCCAAATTTGTCTCCTTTTCTTTTTTCTTGTTAAAATACAACACTTTTAAGGCGACGGATTCCCCGGAAGTCTTGTGATTAAGTAGTTTCACCCTGTACACAAAGAAAGAAAGGATAAGTATTTTCACCCTTTTCACCAGCACAGGAGACACAAAAGTGGGGGGAAAGTACGTACTCTCCAAAGGCCCCTTCGCCGAGGGTGGCAGTGATGAACCAGTTGTCGACAAACTCCATTGGGGGGTGGGGGGAATAAATGAATGTGAGGGGAGAAAGGAACGGGAGAAATGGAGTGTCGGGCTGGAGAGAAAATGGAGGACTGATGCGAGGGATGGGAGCACTAAACGAACGCCTCGGATTATTGGAGGGGAAAGGAGAGCTGTTCCATCCATCCCTCGCATCCCTCCCCAACTCCAGGATCCATCCACACAACTCTCCAGCACAAAGACACAAACTATGAGAGGGGAGATTTTTTGCTGCTTTTCAGAGATCGATTTTGAAGACGCGGAGGAAGGAAGGAAGGGTGGCTTTGTGTTCACTGGAGGGGAGAAAAGCAAAAGGGTTGCTAGCTCCTTTGTCCATTAGTCATCAAATTATTATGAGACTTGCATGAAAAGGGAGAATTGGAATTATATCCTATAATTTATATGTACATCCTTGTTTTCTTAGTTTGTGCGGTTTTTTTTATTTAACAAAAATTTTTTTTTGAGTATTATTTAACTTCATTTCCGAATCTGCCTGGGTCATAATTCGAATTAACAAAGGTGAATCCTTTAAACTCTTCTTGATTTATTGACTTGACCACTTCTGGCATCAAAGGCGTCAGCACCGGTTCCTCTTTTGTGAATTCCGCGTCAAAATTCAGCGCGTCCTTTTTAGATTTCTGCAAATATATAATTGCGTTATTGAATGACATTATAGACACAATATGCACAAAAAGAAGAATTAATTAATTAGCATTACAATTTTGGGTCTAAAAGGTGGTTTGACTCTTCTCTGTTCTAATAGATCCCAATTAATCTCCTTAAAAAACGTATGGCTTTTGATGGCACCTTCTCCAGGTGCAGCACAACCTAACCGTCGACTAGGATTTTTAGTCATAAAACCTTTTAAGATGGACACGGCTTCTCTAGACAGCCAGACTGGATACAAAACATCATCGTGGAGAATGGACTGGAATAAGTCTTCCTCGTTATCCGCTTCAAACGGAGGTTGGCCTGCCATCATCTCATACATTAAAACTCCAAGGGCCCACCAGTCCACGCTGCTACCATATTCCAGTTCTTGAAGAATCTGTGGAATATGAAACATGGGTCATGTTATAGAAAGATCTGAAGGGGCAAATAATTGAACATTTTAATAAGCAATTATTTACTTCGGGCGCGATATAATCCGGGGTCCCGCAGAATGTACTAGTGGTTACTCCTTCTCCAATTCCTTCTTTACACATGCCAAAATCTGCAAGTTTGCAATGTCCTTCAGCATCAAGTAGAATGTTATCTAGTTTGAGATCTCTGTAAATGACGTTGTGTTTGTGAAGAAATTGCAAAGCAAGGGTCACTTCAGCGGCATAAAATCTTGCTCGAGGCTCATCGAATTTTCTTGCCCGTTGAATTTGGAACATCAAATCGCTGTATTTAAAAATAAATAAAAATGCATTAGTTGTTGCTATATTTTGAAACATAGGTTTATTACGACTTACCCTCCGTTAACATACTCCATTACAAAAAAGAGTCGTTCTTTGTTCTGGAAACAAGAGTGAAGAGCAGTAAGGAAAGGGTGGGTGGCAGCAAGTGCTAAAATCCGTTTCTCTGTCATTGTACAGTCTACATCATCATCTTGGATTATCACGTCTTTTTTAAGGACCTACAAAAATTAATTGTTTGATAATTACTATTCATAATATCATAATAATGTTAAACAAACCTTGACGGCATAAACTTGTTCGGTACCCTTAAGTTCTGCGAGCATGACTTTGCCAAAGCTGCCCTTTCCTAAAACCTTAATAAAGTGAAAGTCGTCGGGTCCGATTTTCTTTTTAGCTCTCTCATCCTGTTTGGCATCTTTTACTTTGCTTGTTTCAACTTTCCCCACATTTCCAGCCCCCTTTAATTTGGCTTCCATTACTTTTTGGGCTTCTAGTCGAAGGCGGATTTCCTGGGTATGGTCCGATTCTTCGGACGACGAGGCATTTTGCAGAGACAACAAAGAGGACACCGTAGATGAAGTTGTTGAAGTACTAGAAATAGAACTCCCAGGTTTTGTTTCGCTTATGGAGACCTATACATCATATTATTATCAAATTAAATTATTGTGATGTATAAAGATAGAATCTTAATAATTAATTGACGACAAACTAACCTTCTTTTTCCTTGCTTGACTTAGATTTTGCGTACTAATTCCAATGGCACTGAGTATCTCTGCGAGTTGCTTTGTGTTGATGCCACAATTATTCGCGACATTTTTCTGGCAGCGTTTGTGGACATTCATACTGCAAGCCTCGCACTGCAGCCCCTGTCTAATCATTCCAAAAATGAGGGAACCACAGTGCTCGCAGAATGTAGGGCGTTTGTAAGTATGGACTGAGAAGCGATGAGGGACATTAACAGAGAAGCGTTGTTGTCCCGTGTCCAATTCTGTCGAGGTGACCATCCCTGGACATTTTGTGACGACTAGTTCGTGGCATCTTTTATGGACCACGCAGGTGCAGACTTGACATTGGTATCCTTGTTTCCCCAGGCCCCTATTTTAATAAAAAAAAAGTTTCCAGTCAATATAATCATTATAATATAATGGCTTACCATATAAACTCTCTGCAATGACTACAAAACGTAGGCTGTCGTAGAAAGGTGGCCATGAATTTATGTCCATTAACTTGGTGGACTCTCCGACGCATAGCCCCCCTCCGTCTATTGAATCCGGCTTGTCTCTCCTTGAATTCTCTCGGCCCTTCCTGACTAGTGGCCCCTTCCCCCGCCGTGCTCTCCTGCTCATCCTCTCTAGGATTGTAGTGGAGTTCGAGATTGACATGTATCCTTCCATGGGGCTCCAAATCTGCCCAAATATCAAAGGCCTTTTTTTCAGGATCCGCCTCCAAGAGTTCTTCCATGAGGAGGGTGCAATTGGCAATGAAATCATCGGGAGGAATTGCAGCGTCATGAAAAACTGTTAGACCGATTTGATGGAGATTCGTAGAAGAGGTTATAAAGGACTCATTCCACACGGGATTATAAGTCTTTGGCCGTGGTGTGGTCCTATCATTTTTACAATGTAAAAAAACAACAACAATGATTTAGTTGGGGTTTGGAGAAAGTAGGCAAAGGTGAAAATAAAGTTTAATAGAGGTTTTTTGTGTATATTTCCAAAAGTACCTTTGAATGGTCACCTCGTCGAGATCAATGGAGACGTAAGGGTCGATGGTGATTGTGTTTTCTTGGTTGAATGTTGAGATATTGAGACGTCCCTGGAAGGCCGTGGGCTTCTGTAAAATTCAATTCAAGTCGGATTAGACTAATGCTCCCAACTGCTAATTTAAAAGACTTACCAATTCGGCTGCTTCCACGATTTTGATTTTCAGTGTCCCCGTGAACATCTTCCCTGTCCTCCGAAGAACAGAAAACAAGAAGGTGTGGTTTGGACTGGACCATCGCCATCTATTATCCCTATCCCCATTTCCCTCCCGACTTGAGATTCAATGGAAAAAGAGGTGTAGAAGAAAAGTATATAGATCAAGAAGAAAGAACAACAGACGGCAACCTCCTTCTTCTTCCTCTGGGGAAATAAACAACTATAGTCGCTAATTATCATGGATGAAGAATATGACGCCATTGTGCTGGGGACAGGCCTTAAGGTAATTAGATCAAGTGGATAAAAACATTCAACATTACAACAAGCTGTCCATATATATATTTACTTTACTTGACTTGTAGGAATGTATCCTGTCCGGAATGTTATCTGTTTCGGGGAAAAAAGTTCTCCATATTGACCGGAACAAGTATTATGGAGGGGAGTCGGCGTCCTTGACCCCTTTGGATGACCTTTTTAGCAAATACGGAGTCCCCTGCGAGGAGGCCACGTTCGGAAGGGGACGGGACTGGAATGTTGACCTCATCCCAAAGTTCCTCATGGCCAACGGCTCCCTTGTCAAACTGCTGATTCACACCGGAGTCACCCGCTACCTGGAATTCAAGTCTTGCGAGGGCAGTTATGTCTATAAAGGGGGCAAAATCAGCAAAGTCCCTGCAGATGAAAGAGAGGCCCTTGGCAGTGGTATGCATTACTATCAAAGCATACTGCTATAATACTATGTTTGATAATGAACAATTTATTATAGATTTGATGGGTCTGTTTGAAAAACGGCGATTTAAAAACTTTTTGGTCTACGTACAAGAATATGATTTTGAAGACCCAAAGACTTGGAAGGATTTTGATGCCAGAACTGCAAACATGCAACAGTTGTATGAGAAATTTGGATTGGATCCAAACACTCAGGACTTTACAGGACACGCCATCGCATTGTACAGGGATGATGAATATTTAGGAAAACCAGCGGTAGACGCCATCAAACGAATCAAGCTGTACTCGGAAAGTTTGGCGAGATATGGCAAGAGCCCTTATCTTTATCCCATGTATGGACTTGGGGAGTTGCCACAAGGCTTTGCAAGGTGAGATTATCATTTATTTAAAAAAATTAATCCATTATCATAATAATATGCGACCATTTTCACTGATTTTCAGACTCTCTGCCATTTATGGAGGAACTTATATGCTTGACAAGCAAGTGGATGAAATAGTTTTGAATGAAGATGGTAAAGTGGCTGGAGTTCGATCAGGATCAGAAATTGCAAAGTGCAAGCAAGTTTACTGCGACCCTAGCTATGTCCCTGATAGGGTCAAGAAGACAGGACAAGTTATCAGGGTCATTTGTCTTCTGGACCATCCTATACCAAATACTAAAGATGCACTCAGCACACAAATTATCATTCCCCAGAAGCAAATTCCAGGGAGAAGAAGTGGTAATAATAAGACTTGTGACATCGTTATGAATTTAATTTGCATTCGTATTGTTTTTTTTTCCTCTCTAGACATCTATGTCAGCTTGGTGTCTTACACGCATCAAGTAGCTGCCAAAGGCTGGTTTATTGCAATGGTATCAACCACCGTGGAGACTGCAAACCCAGAAGAAGAGGTTCGCCCTGGTCTAGCTCTTTTGGGCCCCATTCGTCAAAAATTTAGCACGATCAGCGACTACTTTGTACCGACGGATAGCGGGGAAGGAAACAACATTTTCATCTCAACAAGCTATGACGCAACCACGCACTTTGAAACCACTTGTCTGGACGTGTTGGACATCTTCAAGCGAGGCACGGGCGAGGAGTTTGACTTTTCAAAGGTTAAGCACAACCTGGGAGAAGAGGAGTAACGCATATATATAATATACATTCCTAAGATGCTGATATGATATTTCGTGATTTCTAATTGTTTTTGGTGTGGTTCTATCCTAATAAATATTTGTGCTATCAAGTAATATTTCTTGGTTCTTGATTTGCCCCTCATTATGCGCAGCCGGTGCTTGTATAAGAAACACAGCTTGTGTTTACTACAACTCAAGTGGTGGTAGTATAGAGAAAAAAATTAGCATTCCCAACCCATGACAGAGAGTGACAGTTTTTTTAATTAGTCCTAAATTTAATTATGACCAACTCTTAAGGCTAGAGTTTAGGAAGTAATGTTGGAGATTAGTTAGTTATCCGTGAGGGAGATAAGATAAGATTACATTCCTCGCATCAAAGTGTCCAATGAGCTGTCGATATAAATAATTATTTAGGCATTTACTGTGTAAAGAGGAAGGGCGTCGTCGTCGTCCTTAGTCAAACAAAGAGACAAGTGACATGATAGAAAATGTCAAATAACAGCACCAGCGGAAAAAAGACCAACGGGGTTGGTCATGATGACCTCGCCAATTTTGAAAAGGGGAGGATCAAGGCCCTTCAGGAGGAAAGGCTGCACATCCAAAAGAAAACATTTACCAAATGGATGAACTCATTTCTAACAAAGGTAGTTAACAATTTTATAGTTATATTATCTCAGTAATAATAATTAATGTTGTTCTAATAATAAGGCCCGAATGGAGGTGGAAGATTTGTTCAAAGACCTTGCAGACGGGAAAAAATTACTTAAACTTTTGGAAATTATTTCCGGTGAGAAATTGGGCAAACCCAACAATGGCAAGATGCGAGTTCATCATGTCGAAAACGTCAACAAGTCCCTCGCTTTCCTTCACACAAAGGTTATTTATTTACTAATTATTTTACTAATCATACGAATATTTCATATAATAATATAATAGGTCCGACTCGAGTCAATTGGAGCAGAAGATATTGTTGATGGAAATCCTCGACTGATTCTAGGCTTGATTTGGACAATAATTCTGCGCTTCCAAATCCAAGAGATTGAAATTGACGTTGACGAAGACAACCATGAAAGTAGTGAAAAGAAATCTGCAAAGGACGCTCTTCTATTGTGGTGCCAGAGAAAGACCAATGGCTACCCTCACGTTAATATTCAAGATTTTACTTCCTCGTGGCGTTCTGGGCTTGGATTCAACGCCCTTATCCATGCACATCGTCCCGACCTCATCAACTTTTCTCTTCTTCAACCAACAAAACACATTGATAATTTGAACAATGCTTTTGATGTGGCAGAAAAGATGCTCGGCATTCCGTCCTTGTTGGATGCAGAAGATATTGACTGCAGTAAACCAGATGAGAAATCCGTGTTGACCTATGTTGCATCTTATTACCACACGTTTGCTCGGATGAAGAATGAATTGAAAGGTGGAAGGAGAATTGCAAACATTGTTGGACAAATTATTGAAGCAGAAAATTTACAAAACAGTTACGAGCTCCTTACAACAGACTTGCTTACATGGATAACTGCTACTACTAGGAAATTTGAAGAAAAACGTTTACCCAACAAATTGGACGAAATCAAACTCGAGCTAACAAAATTCAAAGATTACAGAACAGTTGAAAAACCACCAAAATACAAGGAAAAGTCTGAGATTGAAGCAAACTACTTCAACATCAATATTCGCTTAAAAGAATTAAATCAAGTCAGCTATACTCCACCCGACGGAAAACTTTTACATGACGTTGAGCGTGCTTGGGAACGGTTGGAAAAGTCAGAAAATAAATTAGAGTCAAGACTAAAAAACGAACTTATCAGACAAACCCAATTAGAGCAGCTAGCAATCAGATTCAGCAAGAAGAGCGATCTCCGTGAAGGCTATCTAAAAGACATGATCCAAGTTCTCTCTGATAAGCGATATGGTGTCAACATTGGATTGGTTGAGGCCACTTTAAAGAAACACGAAGCCATTAGCGCAGACATTATGGCACGCGAGCAGCGTTGCAAACAACTGCAGTCAATGAGCGATTATTTGTACAAAGAAAATTACCACAATAAAGAAGCAATAAAAGAGAGGGCAGACAAAATCTTGGCCACTTGGGATGAACTAATAAAACTTCTCAACAGACACAAGCAAAATCTCAAGAAATTTAACGACATCAATTTAATCCAGCGTGAGATTGAAAGCGTTTTGGAGGAAATTGATTCTTTTGCATTTGACAAACTCGGCGGCCACTTGATTGAAGTTGAAGATCTCCTGCAAAAATTAAGTTTGAACGAAGTGCAAATTGGAAATTTGGGAGAAGTTGTAAAAAAGATTAATAAGCAAAATGCAGATGGGAAAATCGAACGAGTCGCAGAAATGAATGAAAAGTTTAATGGATTATTGAAAGCCGGAAAGGATTACAGAATCAAATTGGAAGAGAAGCTTGGATACTTCAAACTGCTACAGGATCTTGATGAAGAGGAAAATTGGTTGGAGGATAAGAGGCGATTCCTTAGCATGAAGAATGGAAAAGATTTGAGGGCTGTTGTAAGACAGGGACAAAAGGTAATATCTTAATCTTAATTGTAATCTGTCTTGATCAATTCATCATAATAATAATTTTAAAAATATAAGAATTTGAACATTTGAATTTTTAATAATCTAGTTGAAATCATTGCAAGAAGAAATAAAAGCTCGTTCTGATCTTCAAGCTCGTCTATTTGACCACGCCTCAGAATACAATATTGATACAATGCCATTGCAAGAGAAAATCAACGCTTTAAAACAAGATGTTTCTGACAAAGAAAGAAAACTCAAAGACTTGGAGAAGCAGTTTCAATTTTATCAAGATTGCAATGAAATTGGAGATTGGATTAATGAGAAAAGACCACTAGTTGCAAGTGAGGATTATGGCGTGGATGTCGCAACTGCCACTGCTCTTCTTCAACGACACAAAGACTTGATTATTGAAATTGAGAGTTTTCGGGGGGATGTTGATGGATTGGCAAAAGATGATTTAGCAAAAGGAACTAGTAACACAGGTGGACAAGAGGTAATTTAATATAATTTAAATGATAATGGTAATAATT
This sequence comes from Proisotoma minuta, assembly GCA_034698145.1. Classification (NCBI taxonomy): domain Eukaryota; kingdom Metazoa; phylum Arthropoda; class Collembola; order Entomobryomorpha; family Isotomidae; genus Proisotoma; species Proisotoma minuta. The sequence continues at coordinate 2,044 of JAQIXN010001073.1, read as the reverse complement.
GGATTGTTATTTATTATTTTTTTTTGATAAATAATAATAATTGTTATTATTTGGTTTGCAGTCTTCTGACGAAGAATGGACTCAAGAACAACGCCTTGTTCCCCAAGAGTATTATGAAGAAGAAGCAATCGAGAGGACAGAATATAAAACAGTGACAGAAGAACGCGCAGTCCCACAAGTAAAAGCCCTTTACCCCTTCAACAGTCAAGACTTAGAAATGGCCAAAGGAGAAGTAATGTTCCTCCTCAACAAAACTAATGCAGATTGGTGGAACGTCCGAAAGTCAAATGGCCAAGATGGATTTGTCCCTGCAAACTACGTCAAAGAAATTGAAGGGAAAATCGTCATGGTCCAAGTCAGGAAACCAGAAGTTATCAAAGAAGTTAAACGTGTAAAGAAATCCAAAATGGTTATGCAATCTTTCAACAAAAAAGTCAAGAAATCAAAAAAGTCAGACAAAAATCTCGAGTCAAAAGTTCAAGACGTTGTTCGTGGCTATGAAGAAATTGTTAATTTAGGCCAGTCTCGTCTCGCAAATCTTCAAAATTCTATAAAACTCTTTGCGTTTTTTGCTGAATGTGATGATTTTGAAAAATGGCTACTTCAAAAACAACAACAACTCGATTCTTCTGAAACAGAGTCTATTGAAACTGCCAAGAAAAAATTTGACAAACTTTTCACCGACTTGTCTGCCAGTGTCAAAAGACTTGAAAATATTGACCAGATGGCTAGTGAACTTTCTGGACCAGCAGTCAAACAGCGACAGAAACAAGTTCACAAGATTTATGACGAACTAAACAGACTAAAAGCTCTCAAAGAAAAAAGTCTTGAAGGGGCAAGTGTAGTAGAACTATTTTATAGGAACTGCAGCGAACTTGAAGATTGGGTTCTAGAAAAACAAGAACAAATTGACAACAATTTTGTATTCCATGATTTAAAGACAGTTCAAGCTCTACAAAGACGACATCAAAATATTGAGCGTGAGCTGGCTCCAATCAAAGAGAAATTCGATCGAGTTGCAATGCTTGGGAACGACGTTGCAAATTCGTACCCCAAAGAAAAACCAAATGTGACCAAGAAACTGCAGCAATCTCAAAGTCTTTGGCAAAACTTGTTAAAGAAAGCCAATGAAAGAAGGGAGAGACTAGAAAATGCAGTTGGAAAAGAAATCTTTCAAAATTCATTTCAGAATCTGGAATCTTTCACAGAAGAAACCGTCAATAAAATGAAGCAAACTGTTCCTATAAAAGATGTGTCCACTGCCGAAGACGAGCTAAAGAAACACGAGCTGATTCTGGATGAAATTAAAAATAAGCAAGATGAATTTGACCAAGTGATTGAACTTGGGGAAAGTCTTGTGAAAATCGATCCAAATATTGCAGACAATGTAAATCAACTTTTCGAAATGAAGAGATCTTTGGCCTCAATTTGGCAAGAAAAACAAGATTTGCTTCAACAAATACTTGATCTTCAAATGTTTGAAAAGGAAGCAGATGCCATCGACAGACAAAGTAGAATCCCTGATGACTCTGGCGTTGGAAACAATTTGGAACAAGTTGAACTACTACTCAAGCAGCACAATGAATTTGAAAATAGCTTGCAAGCAATTGAGGATCGGGTTCGTGTATTTATTGCAATGGCTGAGAAACTCGAGAAAGTTCATTTTGAAAAGGAAAAAATTGGTAACCGAAAAAAGGAAGTTATTAGCAAAAGGGAGAAAATCAAAGATTTGTGCAAGAGTCGGCGAATAGATTTGCAAAAATCTCTTCGCTACCACGAGTTTGCCACTGATGTTCAAGAAATGCTTAACTGGGTGGATGAAAAAAAGTTAGTCGTAGATTCAGACGATTACAGAGATTTGGCCAATGTTGACAAGAAACTAAAAAAACATCAAGTTTTTGCCGGGGAGCTTCGTGCCAATGAAACAAAGCTGAAATCATTAAACAAGACGGGAAACAAGCTCATCAATGATGGCAACAATGTCAAAAATGTTGAAAAATTACTAAAAGATCTAAACGAAAAATGGGCACAATTGGCTGATTTG
>JAQIXN010001072.1:0-23378 GCA_034698145.1 Proisotoma minuta | reverse complement strand
TTAACTGTTATATAATTATTATACTTACCGATTGCAAATTTTGACACCGGATGGATTTTTCCCAAGCCACAAGAGCCGTAGTCCATCCATCCAGTTCCCATTCATCTCCATGCCCACCCACCATTTCAGGGGAAGGTTCCCGAACTCAAACTGAAAAGTAGAATAAACAAAATTATTAGAAACCATAAAGCAATCTCAGAAGCATTTAATCCTTTAAAATCTCCTAATTAACATGCTTTCTCTTTTTCATAGACCACTTGAAAATTATAAATGTATAAATAGGAACAATTGAGGGCTAATTTAAGAAAATGAAAATTTCCGCGTATAATATTATTTTGTGTAAAGCCAATTAAATTGGAATTAAACAAGAGGGGCTTTGTACTTACTCAACTACTTATGCCGAAAATAGATTTGGAAGAAAAGGGAACAAACTTCAACCAAAATCAATTTAGTTAGATGATTGAGTTAATTTAATGTGTGGGTTGAATATGAAAGAAAGAAACAAACAATAACTGGAAATTATGTAAAATCAATTTAATTGTCATTTTCTTATTTTGTCAAATGAGTTTAAACTATCAAGTCGAATCTGCAAGATCAAATATTCAAGATCAAATAAATACAAATTTTAGCTACATCCCGTATGTATTAAAATGAATTAAATATATTAAATTAATAAAATATGTTGCATATATTTTTTCATCTATCCATTTCAAATCCTTAAAAAAACGCTGACAAAATCAATTTCACTTAAAATAAAAATCAAACTTATTATGTTTCGTAACATGTTAGTTCATGTTACAATTATGTAAGACCATTCAAAAACTCCTACGCTTTGTAAAACATCATAATCTGTATTTTCTGCTCAATATAAAAAAAACATCCTTTATGAGATTTTCTAGATTAAATTGCCATTTTATTGGAGGATAGTACGTATTTAGTAAGTACACCACATCAATGCATGCTTTCACTTCCAATTAGAATGTTTTCACAAGTAATATTCTGTGTGAAAGTCGATCAATACTGAAAACTTGGCAAATTTTATAGCCGTAAATGTTGTTTAAAACGAAAAGACTTGATGTATACTTTAAAAATCAATCTCGTTGTATAACTCGTTCAAGAATTCAATTTGCTCGGGATAAGATTGTTTTGCGTAATACAAATTGTATTGTTTTGTTACCTGGTGTGGGTTTCCCTTTGAGAAGATGATGCTGGAGGCGACTCCCAAGCTTTTTGTAGGACAATAGGCCGTGTGATTTGGAATCTGAACTTCGCTCGGCAGCAGGCAACACTCGTCTAAAACAACAAACAAAACAATTAACAATGATAATACAAACTAATTAAATGTTAGCTAACGACAACTCAGTGTAATAGAATTATTTGCAGGGTGCGGAAAAAGCGAAAGTTCTATTCATTCTGAAATTTTAAGATTGGTAGGTAGAATTGAAATGTTGAAATGAGAAAATTGCCCAAAGCATTTTTTTTTAAAATCGCTCTCAAATTAAAGTAATTTGCAAAATTAGAATCATATCAACTATCCCGACGAAGCTGAACAGTTTCAAAGAGTGTACAAGTTGTATAAACAGCAAATTCATTTCATAAAGTTAAAAATAGTATCCGCCCTCTTCAAAGGCACTCAACTTTTTAAAAACATTTTGGACGAGATAAAACTCGTATAACAATTTCGTCTCAAGTTTCATATCCGGAAGATATTATTGTACATTAATTAGCGCAGTGCTAAGTACTGAGCACTTTCCCCAATTCCATTCACAATTTTATCCCAATATTTTCTTTCCTTCCGCTCCAACTGGTACAAAACCAATTAAGCTAAATAAAACATGTTATTAACTTTGCCACCTTTGTATCTGAATTAATCATAATATTTATCACGTAACTTAATCTGGAAATTCTGGAAGCATAAAAGGTATATAACCAATTTACTAATTAAGCTGTTACTTTCCCGATCAGGAAATGGAAATGGGTAAATAAAACATAAAACATGTCATCAAATAACTAATCCCTTAATTGGGTCAATAAGTCAATTGATATTGATACATTAAAGTCAACTATTCAAAATATACATTGAATACAATTTCTGAATCAGAATTCAATTTAAACTTTCCAGCTGCTAATAAAATGAATCCTTAAAAGTAAATTTGAGCCCGTGCAGACAAAGCGAATGAATAATTGACAAATCATATTTATGTAACTCATACTCGCAATTTGCAGACGTTCGCGTTGTTTAAACTAAATTCAGATCCAATTTCACATTCTTTCATTTTGTCTGGCCATAAACAAATGGTTCAAGTTACAATTAAAGTAAAAATTAAATTAACAAGCAATATTTCAAATACTTTGAATTACTTTGGATGCTTTTTGTTGGCCATATTTAAAATGTGAATTTAGTTAAAAATGCAAACTAAAATATTATGCTGCGTTGAAGTTGTCTCATTTAGACAAAATAAACATTTTTAAAATACACAATAAAATAAAATATAGAAACGTAGCTAAACTGTCCAACAAGTGTTCAAAGATTATTATCTAAAATTCAATAAACAAGTCGCTAAAGCTCCAACCTTACCCCAACAAATCCCAAACTCGTACAATTACTAATCCAAATAAATATGGACTCAAAATACACACAAACTATGTTAGCTACAAATCATATAATCCAAAAATCCAAAAAGCTAAATAGTGAATACCGAAATCAATGCTTGTCTATGATAAGGCAAAGCAGAAAGTACATACAGGCATGCAAATATGTAGTTTGTATGCTTACAAAATGATAATAAATATAAAACTCCAGAAGTCCGTTCGAAACTCTAAATATGCATTTCTATTTCTGGTTTGGAGTATGCGACAAAAAATTAACTTCCAGGAATAAAATCACTCATTTCTCAAAAATGTCTCACAACAATACAAACAAACAAAGAGGCCGTCAAAAGTACCCTCTACCCTTAAGCCAAAAAATAAAGGACCTCAATCTGAACCATTGAAATAAAATCTGGAAAAATCCCAATGGCCAACAAGTGTCAGTTCAAGGCAATAAAAATGAAGTGCAACTCGACCTAAAGTTAAATAAATGTCTTGAGGTTAGTGTTTAAACAAACTTCTCAGCTCCATATCCGTGTTTAACACTTGGAATTGTTCATTGCAATGCAAACCACAAAACAAGAGAGGAAGAGATAAACCAAAATTAAGTAACCGATAAAAATTATTCCGAGCAAAGCACAAATTAAACCGTGTCCGCTTCCATTGTCTTGAGAAGCTTTGGCTAACTAACTTGAGATTGCAATTTGCACAGAAAAAACATTGCATAAATTTGTCACTCCAATTCCATTTCCAGTCGGAACTGGAAAAGTGAGACAAAGTAAAAAACTAGCTATTTACTTTGCAAAATGCCAACAATGAGTGATCATTATCGAACGCATCATTATGGGAAGCCGCGTAAGTATTCATTATCAGTTATTATTTTTTATTGTTGCATGCTGAGCAATAATTATTTAAACACAATTAATGGCTTAGAAAAACAGTCAATTTATTTGATAGCATGAAATGCATTTTCCCTTATATCAATCTCTGATTTGTGGTGCAATTTTTATTAGATTTGAGCTAATTATTATTGACATTAATTTTGATTCATTCGAGTTAAAATTTTTAATTGTTGATTCATGTTGAGTAGATTTTTACATTGCATCAGATCAATCACTACTTGAACTAATTTTCTCCGTAATGTGTCAGCCAAATTCCATAATCCAAATCTAACCAGAAACCAACTTTTGCAGATGAACGCCTCGTATCCGGCATTAACCCTTTATCCCAACAAAAGGAGACCCCTAAAAACACGACTGCATATACAATATTCTACATCGTGCTCGGTCTGGCGGCCGTTCTCTTAGGACTCATCATTTGGGGCGTTTATCGAGACTACAAGAAGAAGCACGACGATCGTCACAGGGAAAGGGACAAGCAGAAGAAGATAAAGGAAAAAGAAAACCTGCAGCAAATTTTCGAAGCGGAACAGAATGAAGGAAAAGAGAAGGCCAAGATTTACCCCGATGTTAACACCCATCCTGAAACGCATGATTATGAAAAAGCATATTCTAACAATAATGGTGAGAAAATAAATAATTTTTAAGTTTTACAAGCAAAAATTGGAAAAGTTGATTTCGGCATAGTTTTAACGTCGCTTTGATTTTTTTTTTGAAATGTTGGTTATGCATCTGTTGATGATTTTTTTGGATAATTTTGGCGTCATTTTAATTTTTCTGTGATGATATTATATCATAACTTTTATAAATCACGATTGACATTTTGCTTATTTAAAAATCACTCAATGAAACAAACTTTCAAAAATCTTTTTTAGAAGGCAAATCTTCAGGAATCGGTTCAAAAGGAAATTCGACACCCTCGATGACGACGTCCGCGTCTGAAGTCCAGCCTCCGCCAGAGTTACCTTATCAGGGATACAATTACAGAGCTCGCTCTTCGGCTGCCAACATAAACACAATCGCAGTTGAACAGCAACAGAAGAGCACAATCCGTGGAATAGGAAGTCGAGATGATTTTGCGAGCTTCAATGAACATCACACTAAAAATGAATCCATAGAGTTCGTGCCACTGTCGCCCCCAGAAGGTCAGGGTCAAGGGCCAACGGGATGGAGTTACAATAGTGGAATGGGGACAAGTGCAGAATCAAGGTATTTACTTGAATAAAGCTTGGAAAATGTTTGGAATGCTTGGAAATGGAAGCTATATTAAAAATTCAAATCTATTTGTCTATTTAATTTCAGACGTGAATCATTTCCCTACGCCTATTACGGCATGCCGCCAGAAGATCGACAACCTAGAGCCGCTCGAGTGGAAAATCTGCGCCCAATGTCAGACTTTTTCAAACTTTCCCCCGGTGAAAGTTTTATGGTGGAAGAAGATGAGAATGAGGAGGCGGCGTCAACTGCATCTGCATCCGGAAACAATTCCTCGGGTGACGAAAGAAATTACGCTTTTGGAAATTCCGATACCCTTCCGATTAATCGAAAACCGGAACATTGATTGAGAATATACTTTTAACATTTTTAGGCGTTTCATAGTTTTGATTTTTTGCAATTGAAATTTTTTTGGATGCTAATAAGTATTTATCTTTATGATTTAGAATCTAAATTTTAGACTTAGGCATGTTACTTAAATAATCTAATTGACCATAAGATTTGGAGTTTCAGTATAAATATAGAGATTTAGATAATCTTAGAAGAAAAGTGTTTGGCAATTTTGGATTGTTGTTGACCTTTGAAGTGTATAAACAAACATTTTCAAATAACAGCGTCAAATCAATTTAAAAAGTTTGTAAATATTTTTAGAAAACGTTATAATCTATTTTAAGTTATCGCAAAGCAAATAATAAACTAAAAATAAAAACACCAAAAAAATTTAAAAATCTTTCTAAATGAGAAATTTTACACAGAAAAGAACAGTTTTTTAAAATGCATACACACTTTTATCAGTGAAACTTGCATTATGAAAGTCGTAAACTTCCTAATAATCATAACAAAGTATCCCAATAAAGTTATAAATAGCGGTCCTTTTTTCATGGCATTCTAAAAAATCGAAAAAGTAAATGTATGCTCACCAATTAGCGCTTCATCTGGGTCGTGTGGAGCTACGGAAAGTCGCGTAAGTAATCGAAATAGCAGCGGCAGCACATCTAAACTTTCAGAAGTCTTTCTAAATGCCGGGAGACAACTTGGACGTTGAAGGCCCCAAATTCTCATTAGCACAATTAACTCCCTTAAGGTTGAAACGGCCTTGGAGTCCCGGCACACTTCCCACTGTCAAAGAAAAAAAAGTTAAAATTAATTGAGCGTAACAAGTGGCATAGCATTTGAATTGAATGTGAAAATGTTGAAGAGCTGCGGTTTTGAAGTTTATAAAGCTGACACTTTAAATCTTCATCAACTTTCAACAGAGGACAGACCGACAAATAAAAGCTACCACAAATTGACTCTCAATTTAGCAAAATACGCTACATTAATTTGAAGGAATTTCAATTCGTCTTGATTTCAGTCTAATTCTAAAATTGTCATAAATTTTCAAGTGTAGTAAAGGACGCGACTGGCTTACACCAATTTGTAGTAAGCTCAACTAGAATTGTTACAATTCAATCCAAATTTAAGAATGACAAATTGTTAAAAGCTTTTAATAGTCAACAATAACAAGTGCACAAAAATGCTTCTTTTGTTTTTCCATTACAATAAATTTTCTTACCCCAGGTGCTCTGGAATGTCTTAGGTCTGGAAGGGTCGATAGCAATTTCAAAGCTAGGTCTGCGACCCACTGTAAAAATTGTTGAATCGACTGCAACGTCGGCGCTTCCTAAAATTTCCAATTAAACAATTTGCTACAAAAAATAGAAGAATCCTTAACTTACCACAGCATATTCAGTGGCAGCCATTTGAACAAGGACTTTTGTCAGATCGGCGTAGGACTCTCCGGAAGAGGAAAGAAGGGACGAGAGGGATTCGGCAGGGCCCTTCTCTCTGGAAGACAACTCCGCAGGGCGAAGGAGGGCCTTAAGGGCTCCGGATACTAGGTAAAGAATTAACAGCGTCTGCTGGTCATTTATCCGTGCCGCTCCAGATGATGCCATTCTAAAAAAAACGAATAAAGGCGTAAAAGATCACATAAACCGCGATTTTTAAAAAATTGTGGTGTGGTCTCAAAAACCAACTAAATGTGAATTTTACGTAAGCAGTGTTGTTCTTAATTTGAAAATTCCGAAGGCTAACTAATGTAAAAAAAAATAAAAAAAATAATCAAGAGCTCGGATCAAAAGCCAAAAGGATTAAAAAGAAAATGACAAAATTTTAATCCCAAAAGATGTAAAATTCAAGCAAACAGACATCCTGGAATTAATTATAACTAAGCTCATACCTATAAAGTGAGGCTTTAACAACGAGGATTTTGGCATTATAGTGGCTTTGAACTGGGGGTGGTTGTCGGGCAAAGGTTTCACTTAGACGATCCGTCACGTTATCAATTAACGGGGGTCGAATGCACATCATCACATCCCATCCGTCGTGACCTCCAATCATTCCAAGCTCCAGCAGAATGGACGCAGTGCCTGGGGAATATTTAATGTCAATAATTTGAATGATTAAAATTAATCAAAGGAATCAAAAACATGACTCCAAAGAAAATGATGGAAATTGTAAAAACATGCAATTTTGTTACAAAATGATTTTAAGGATCACAAATCAACTTCAAAGTAAAACAAATCTAAAGCTGTCATTTCATCAAATTAAAAGCAAAAGTCTTGCCAAGGTTAGGGTTAAATTTTAGGATTTCTACAAAAATCATATAGAAATTTAGATTAATGCTCTTGCAATTTTCGAAAATCGCATGATAGAACTCACTGGCATCTAGATTTGGGTGAACCTTCCAAGCGTGGAGGTGGGCGTTGGAGGTTAGACTTATAAGTACGGATCCAGACCAGGAAAAGCAAAGAGATGAGACCAGAAGAGAGAATTCGGAGGGATTTCGAGTTGTGAGCTGATCAGTCTTTTGAGCTTGTGGCCCCAAGGGACTTTCAGTTCCGCTTTGGCTTTGGTTTTGTTCTTCCGATGGAATAACAGGTGAATTTGAGGTTGAGGGCAGAAAGATACTTCCAATCTGCAATGAAAAAATTAAATGTGTAAAGTTATGCAATGAAGTTGTATGCAACTAAAAATACGAAACTGAAAAAAGTAGTGAAATTATTAATTTAAAACACAACAAAATCAAATTCAATAATTACAATGATATAATGATAATGAAAAATATAATGATAAATTAGAAATATCAGAAATCATTTGTTTCAAAACCTGAAAAATTATGCAAAAAATCTAAAAAAAAACATCATCATCTTCGTCTTACATAACCAAACTTTCATTTTTGTTCGTTACGTAATCCATTTCCTCATTTCCTGACAATTTTGACCAAAATCTCAAAGCTCTAAGTTGCAAAGAACTGAAATTAGAAACGAGGTTCTCCTCAATTAACTAACCGCAGGGACCAATTTGAATTTGATGTGGGAAAGTTATAAACAAATAGTAAAAAGCGGAGCTAACTAACGAATCCAATTCAAGAGCACAAAATTGACATTTTACGCAAACTTAACTGATGATGCATTCAGACGAGAAATGCAACAATTTGAGAAATGCAACTACGTTCATGCATCAATGACTCTGAAAATTGATTTGATATGTCTAGGCTAATTTTAAAAAGTTTTGTTGAATGGAAATGTCATAAATTGATTGTCAAAGTCAAAGCACTTTGGGTTTACCGAAATCTGACTAAAATGTTTGAAAATCAAAATAAACTATTTATTAAGATTAGAATGTTTGAAATAAGCTTAAATATCAAAGATTTTAGGTTAAAAAAGATATCCATCTTTTTGTCTAATATCTCGAAAAATATTTAACTTGGCTAATTTTAGAAAATTATTTTTCACTAAAAGTCATTAAAAAGTCTTCACCTCTTTCAAATTGTCAGCCCGGATGAGAACGATACTACCAGAAGTAAGGGCGATGGCTATAGACGGTGTCAGAGTAGACAATGTCGTCGCATTTTGGTTTTGTTGCGGATTGGTCTGAGCTGATGGCGATTGTTGGTGAGATGATGATGGAGGGAGAAGAGGAGATGATAAGACACATAGGGCAGAGACGTTGCTGGGAAATTGAACTTGGTGCATTTGTTGCCATTTCTAAAAAAAAATCAATGAAACAAAAATTTGGTTCAAATTAGATTCAACAATCATTTGACTCAAATGATTTGACTCAAATAATTTGAGGTTTGTTGTAAATCACAAATTGTGAATTGGTTTTGATAAGAACTTTGATAAAATTAGGAATTTAAATTTGAAAGAAATATTTTACTTAAAAAACCTTTTTTGGACTTTTATAGAAAACTTGTAACTTGTTTAAAAAGCACATATTCTTCAATGATATTAAAAAATTAACTCACAAGAGTGTTGACGACGTCATTTCCGCCTCCATTAGTCTGAAATCTGGTTTTCAATGTTATCGTGTGTGGCAGTAGCTCGTAAAGATAAATGCTGCTGGCCCCGCTGTACTTATTGCTTAAGGTCACGGTCAATTGGTCAGGATTCCAGCTGTTTATAAATTTCACGGATGTTACAGAGTGATCTGCAAGTATTTTTTAAAAATAAGTTTTAGCATCTTTTGGGACAGCTTTGCGTTAAAAAGTTAAGCTTACCAGTGAGGTCATTAAGAAAAAAGGACTGCGCGGCGGAGACCTTGATTTCTGCCTTGTCCCTGAACGGTGATAGTCCAGCAGACACTTTGTAAAGGAGTACTGGCTGCCGGAGGCTCTCGCTTGCGGTCACAACCATAAAATCTCCATCTGAATAATAACATTTAGGTCAAAACAGTAAAAATTAGTAATTAGTTAAGCAGCTAACAATCCAAACATTGCTTCATTTATATCAGAAATCAGTAATAAATTACCGTAAGTATAAGCCACATCCCCCGCAATAATTTGCGAGCGCAAAACCCCCAACTTTACCAAACAGCTTATTGGTGGCACTGTATAACCAATTATAGAAATTGTCCCCACGAGTCCAGTGGCTGTAATTGCTAACGCCCCCTCCAACCCCTTTCCCCCAAAACCTTTTCCGCCAAAAGGAATTGTCCCGGAATATTTCTCAGAGTACAACATCCCTTCCAGTTTGTCCGGAACAATTTGCAATCTTCTTGGAGGCGAAAGCCAGGCCAAAGAAATTATTGGCTCTCCTGGAAATTGCATGGAAGCGGAAACTTTCCATTTGTTCAACAGTTGATCAACCATGGAGTAAATTTCCACTTGACCATTTTCCGTTCCTAGAAGAATCTTTGTCCCCGTGTGATCCCAGGCCAGGTATGTGATTGAAGATGATGTGTTTTTTATCCTAGAAAGATAAAAAAAAATATCTAATAAGTTTAAGTCTGTATTATGTCAGTTTTGCAGTTTAAAAAAGATTCAAAGCAAAAATTTAAACTTTCAACAGTAAGTTGTAACCAATTTAGTAATATAAGTAAAAACGTTGTAACGGGCTACAATAAATTGGTAACTTTTGTTATCGTTAATTTAAATAAAAGTTGTCGAGATATTTCCAAAATCCAAGCATTGCAAAATTATCAAAGCTGTCAAAAGTAAAATTTAAATAAAATTTAAACACTCTAGAATTCAATAAAACCAAAATATTTGAAACTCCTAAAAATGTTTAAAAGGGCAAAATATTCGAAAATTGGGCCCAAAAAGTCAAATTTTGTAAACCAAAAGCTTACAAAAATATTTCCCATGGCACATTCAAGTCTGCGACATAGACATGATAGCCTGCAATGTCTTCAGTGACCTCGTCGCTTAAATTAGCCACATTTGCACCCCGTTTCCTATTTTTCGCCAAACTAGAGCTCCGATTTCTTGAGGATGTCGTCGTGAGGTCGACATTGGAGGAGAATACTATCAAATTTTTCACCGAGATGGAAACCAGCGGCTTTCGTTGCGGCGTCAGCTTCAATCTTTCCAAAAAGTTTCCAAAGTTAGTTTCCAAAATCAAAAACCTTCCATAAGTTTCTTACCTCTTATTGCTAACAATGTAATCTTCGGCTCCATCCAAATCCGGATCAACTTTATAAAGAAGCTCCATTAAATTTTGTTTCCAAAAATAACTTGCAAAAAGCTTCCGACAAGAAACAAATTGCGAGTTGTTTGCCGCTTCTGTCACTCTTATTTCAACAACTCCCCAACATCTGCGTAAGTTTTTTCTCAAAATTTCCTAAAAATTACTAAAAACGGGCAACATTTAGATGTTAGAATTAAAAGTTTGGATAGTCCCTTTCGAAATTCATTAGTAACATCATTTCAAATTTCAAAAAATTTGACTATATGCTATATATAAGCTCCTATAGTGGATATAGTATATGTCATTGTACAATTAAATAGTTTTGTGGTGACTAAACTAATTCCATAAAAGGAAACAACTTTCAGTCGATTCAGCAAACTCTTTATATCTTAATTACAATTGGTTAATTCCTACTGATAACTCTAAAGCTAATTAAATCCCACCAACTTTTACTTTCAGGTGTCAAACTTGTTCCAAAGGCGTAAACTTTTAAAATGGTAATTGACTCTTCTTAAATTAATAATTAATTAAGCTATAAAGGACTTTACCCTCATCCAAGTTTCTTAAATTTTCAGAACCATATCAGTGAAGAGGAGTTTCAAGAGACATTTTCCCTTTTCGATCATCGGGGGGATGGGAAAATCCAAGTTAGCCAAGTTGGCGACGTCCTTCGTGCCCTCGGACAAAATCCCACGGAAGCGGATGTCAAAAAGTTGACACATCAACATCGTCCAGGTATTTTCCAAAGATAATAAAATATTTTTTGTGGAAAATAAGTTTTTTTTTTTTTTTTACAGAGGAGCGTATAAGTTTCGAAGTTTTCTTCCCGATTTACACCCAAATTTCAAAATCTCGAAGTAATGACACTGCCGAGGATTTTATTGAGGGACTTCGACACTTTGATAAAGATGGAAATGGTTATATTTCGTCAGCAGAGTTGCGACATTTGTTGACCACGTTGGGTAAGTGTTAAATACAGTTTAGGTCCGAGTTTGAGATCATTTTAGGCTTGGAAACTTTTCAAATGATGTTACTGTTTCTGGATTTTTCATGTTTTTTTCATGTTCTTCTAAAATGTTCTTTATTTCCAGGTGAGAAGTTGACGGACGAGGAAGTTGAGCAGTTGTTGGCAGGTCATGAGGACTCCCAGGGAAATGTCCACTACGAAGAGTTTGTTAGAGCTGTGATGAACGGATAAGCTCTGACTTTTTCAAACAACATTATCAAAATACAACGAAAACTTAAAAAAACAATAATTCAATCAAGGCTAAAACAACTTTTTCTATAATCTGTATTAATTTACATTCCTTAAACTTAATTTAAAGCGAGCACAAAACAATTTGTTAGAATTTTAAAGGTATTTAGTTACCAATTAATTAGCACTAGCACTAATTACTAACTCATTAATTAATGGAGTATCATTTCATGACATTTTTCTAGCAAAACTAACAAAACTTACTAACAAATTACTAACAAACCAATAAAAGTTTCATGGAATTAAACTGATTGTTATTGAGTGTATAGAATAGCAGATGTAGCCCTACAAAATTTGACCCCTGTCCTCGCTCCCTAAAAAATAGCTTTACCCATCAAGTCGTTGGAAAGAGCTTATCGAATGTTATTCTAGTCGAACTCCCTTCTACGACATTCCCTTCGTCTCCAAATAAAGCTAGGAGAAATGTGTCGAAAAAATCTCACTTATCCCCGTCTGTCAAAGTCGCCTTTTACCAAAAGATTGAAGAAGTTTGCATACAAATTAATACAAAACGGAGCAAGTCAAATTTTTCGCTGACTCTGGCTTTAATTATTCGCCAAACTTGTCGCCGGTTGTCGAAAATGACTTCGGCAGTACAGCAAAAACTGGATAAGGTTCCACCCGTCGATATAGACGCTGGAGGCCGCTTTAAATATGTTTTAATTAAAGTAACTACCTAAATTTCGCCAAATTTGTCGCTAAAATGAATGTTTTTATACCTAGGTTTATGTCAATTCTGATCCGGCATCGTCGCCATCCAAGGAAAGTTTTAAATACGTCGTCCGTGGATATGCAGACTGTCCGTGGCATGGTATACTGCTAAAAATCGCAAATTTTCGCCAAAAATTAATAATCCGATATTTCCCTTTAGGTGACATATACGACCGTTTCGTCGAGCAGTTAGGGAAGCTAGAAAAAGGGACCTACGACTCAGAATGTGTCGGCGGTGGTCGAATTCTGCATGAATCGAAGAAAATTACCGTTTTTGGATATTCTCAGGTTTCTTTTGAAACTCTGCATTCCTTTAATCAGCTAATAATTAACTAATTATATTCCAAATTTTAGGGCTATGGACGAGCGGATCATGCAATTAGTGTTGAAGTACTGAAAAGCCATTTCCCATCCGATTATGACATTTCTTGGAACAATGAAGGCTATTAAATATTTTATTTTATTTAAAATATAAGTTTTAATTAGTTAATTATCCTCTGGATCCAATCAAGATGAGTTGTAACTCTGGCGTAAACTCCAGGATATCCTGAACAATTCAATTAAAATTGGTGTATTGTGACAATATAATTAAAACTGTACCTGGTTCTGCACATTTAAATCCAAAACTAACGGTTCCAATTAAAACGTAGCGATTATTTCCAACGGGCTGCATTAATGGGCCACCACTAAATTAATTAGTTAATTTAAATGGTAATAAATAGCTGTAAATTGTATCTAAATTATCTATTACCTGTCCCCCTGACATGCATCTGAAAAAAATAATAGAAATGGGATTAGGTATAAAATTTGGATTATATAAGAAATTTTTGTAGAGATTACTAGAACATTTTAGGAATATTGCAAATAGTCCAATTACTTTCCATTTTTATTTCCATCAAAAAATACTTAAAGTATATATATACCTGCATTAATATGCTTAAATTTCTTTTAAAATGTCAACAAAATTATTTTCGACGCTTACCCTTGCCCCCTGACCCAAAACCGGCGCATATATTGGAGTCATCTACATTCACTGATTTAAAGCTCTTGAATTTTTCCTGACAAACAGAATCTGCAACAATTGGCACTTGGACCTCTCTCAACACGGATGACGAAGGGCCATTGAATTGAATTGCTCCCCAGCCGGCGACAAATGGTGTGTTGCCCACAAATCGATTTTTGCGTAGGGACGGTGACGACGGCAGACAAATCGGATGGATCTGACGACTAAAGGGCACAGGACTAGCTAGACGGATGAGGGCTGAAATTGAAAACGTTATGAAGAGCATTAACCTAATGTACATTACACGTTTTTTCAAAAATTCGTCTGACAATGAGCAGATTCCAATCACCGTAATCGTAATTGAAGCAATTTTATGGTAGGCATTTAACGTTCACAATTTGAAGTTTTCCAATTATAAATGGTTTGAAACACTATGTACCAATGTCATTGTAGAATGTTCCAGGCTCATATTGCGGATGTTCTATAACTTCTGCTACGCCAGCATTTAAAGGGACGACGCCATCTGCATTTGTAAAAAGGTCGTGGTCACCCAGACGAACGCTGGTTCTGTTAAAAAAATAGTTATTGTTTGCTAAATAATATTATAAGAATAGGGCGCAATTTGTTGGAACTGGAAGCAAAAGATTATAAACGGTTTACGCAGCAAACTCTGCAACCATAAAATATGTAACAATGTAGCAATGAGGAAATTCGGTTTGGAATTTAAATAAAATCAGTTAATTAGAAATCTTAAATAAGGGTTTTTAAATGTTCAAAAAAGAAGTCCAGCATATTTTCATTTTTCATCCCAATTAGAAAGCTATTTTTTTTTAATTCCTTTGTATCACTTACAAATCCTCCTTCTTATGGACGCTGCAATTACCGTCCAAATAAATACCAAAGTGTGTAATGTAAATAATTGTAATTAATTACCAATGAGCCGCTGTAATTACAAAATCTTCTGAAATTAGCGCCCCGCCGCACAAATAGTTTACTTGTCCGCTATTATCGTCTCTGTAGCCAAGTGCAGCGATCCACGGCCACGCCCCTGCGATTTTTTATTTGTTTGTTTTCCCATTTCAAAAATAATGAATTATTTCTGACCTTTCTCTGATGTTCGGCCTCCAACAATTCTGGAGTGACTTGCATTACTAAAGCCACAATTGGGTGGAAGTCCGACGTCATTTAGGACGGAGGATGAGGGTTCACTTTTTGGCGTTGTTGGTTGAATAATTATCAAGCCACCGCCTATAAATTAATGTTGCATAAAAAATTGAGGAAGATTCTAAACCACCAAAATTGTAGAATTCCGATTTAATTAGTTAGAAAAGGGTCAACGCTATGTTGTTCTTATAAAACAATCAAAAAAAACTAAACGCGACATTTGACGTCGAGTCCGTTCTTCAAATGTTGCGTTCAAATGTTCAAAAGCCAAACTCATCAACATGCATGTTCATAGCAAAGCAATTAATCACCTTCGGACACTGGTTGCTTCGTTGGAGGGACCAATGAAATTCCGCCTCCCCCAAATGGATTTTTTGTCGTAGGCGTTGGAGGGGTTGGCGTCTTTGGTCTCGGCGTCGTCGTTGTTCTTTCTGGCATCCCATTTCCCAGCTCATTATCAGATAATTGGTTTCTTGGAAGGGGGCAGCAAACATTTGGCAACACTCCAGTAAATCCACAGAGGGATCGACGGAGAAATCGGGCGGCGGCGACAGGACCACGTTGGCGCAGAATTCGACCGATTCTATCACAATTCAACAATGGCGTACAAATTCCGCCGTGAGATTCATACGTTTGGCAATCTGGTTGACGCGAGGAAAGAAATTCGGATTCAGCTTGAATTTGAGCGTTTTGGGAATGCTCAAAATTTTGATTTGGGGTATTTCCAAAGCCTTGATTTTGATTATTTCCAAAACCTTGTCCATTTCCAAAATGTTGGCCGTTGTTTCCAAACCCTTGATTTTGATTATTTCCAAAACCTTGTCCATTTCCAAAATGTTGGCCGTTGTTTCCAAAACCTTGATTTTGACCATTGTTTCCAAACCCATTTCCAAACCCTTGATTTTGACCATTGTTTCCAAATCCATTTTCAAAACCATGATTTTGACCATTGTTTCCAAATCCATTTTCAAAACCATGATTTTGACCATTGTTTCCAAATCCATTTCCAAAACCTGGCCTATTTCCATTCATAATTCCATTTGGAAGTTTGGGTTTTGCAGGCACAGGACTTGGTTCATCATCGAATACAACTGCATCTCAAAGCGAAATGCAAAAAATGTAAAATGTAAAACTTTAATTCTAAAATTCATGTAAATATTATATTTAATTAATCTTAACTAAAATTACCTTGTGCTCCCAATCCTCCTAAAATTGATAAAATCAATAAAAAATTCAAACAATTCAAACTAAATTTCCCCATAATTATATTAACAATCGCGACAATTACAACTCAGAGCTAAGCTCATCTCCAGTCTGCAAATAAAGATGCGATCGCAAAACCCATAAAAAGAAGTTTGCAACCAACAAAAACAATTTGGCAATTAAGACAAGCTAAAGCTACAGGGTACAAAAAAACTTGCAAATTTTTTCATGATTAAGTTTCATTTACGGAGAACCTGTAAATTTGCCTTGGGGGTTTATCCAGTAGTAGCCATTAATTACGTCATTATGGCACAACCAAAATACCTGTAATTACCTACTTTAATTGTTTTGCTGTTGCTTTTGTATGCATGCAAAGTTGAAAGTACCCAAAAACTTGAAACTTGGTGAGTCAAGTTTAGCATTGAATTGTAATGTCAAAGTCAATTGTAAATTGTAGTAATGACCATCGGCTACAAAAGAATTAATGCAATTTGAATGTTTATTTGTGAATAGGTTTGTCAATTATTTAATAGTTTCCTTTTAAAAAGTTTCATGAGATTCAAACTTGGAATTTCTTGGAATTTTAATAAAAACGGAACTAAATTAAATAGTAACATCAAATTACTAATATTTATTTCAATGGTGAATAATTTCTTTTACAAAGAATAAATGCTTAATTAAATGGGAATGGTAAAATTTTTACGTTTTTTGCAAATAATGCACCTTTGACCTTTGAAAAGCATTTTCTCTCGCTTTGAAAATAATTTAACAAAATTAATTTGGAAAATAATTAAATAATTAATTTAACTCATGAACTTACTTTGAAATAGTCTGAGATTGTGCAAAATTTTAATAGCAAGATTTTCTACTTGATTACATTCGTTTGGGTTATAAAATTTATTTATCGATTGCTGTTCCGTCTTCTGCTAATCCCAAAATTTCCAAATCCCTTTTCCTCGCTTCTATTCGTTGGGTGTGTCTCTTTTCCTCGAATTGTTCTTCGTACAATTCCACAGGATTTGGGGATGAGAACAGAGGACGGGAAAAGAACATTATATTCTAAGGACAATTAAATTCTTTTAAGATTCCAAAAGTTGCATATACTTTTTTAATTCAAATCCCAAAAACATTGAAACTTGAAAATTTCGATGTCAAAACGATTTTGTAAAATGTTTTGTACCTAAGTTTCAGGAAAGTGCTTTTACATAATTTTAATGGGGTTTTAAAAATAGATTTAATGATTGATTTTCACAAAAAATGCTCTTTATGGATATTTTACATAGATCAACAGAATTTATCTTCCAATAACTTTTCAAAAATGAGTTTGCCTAACGAATACTAATAGCTATTTTTTCCCCAAAACAATAAACAATTCCAAGCTGGCATTGACAGTAACTTGAAAACGCCACTACGTTACGATTAATTCAAAATTTAAATTACCACCGCGAAAAGAAGGCCGAGTAGCGTTGCCTTTTGTTCTACCGCCAATTCTTTTGGCCACCGAATTCCCAACGCTAAATGGTCGTCATCATTGTCCCCTGGATAAATGACCCCAATTTGACCTTTTTCTGACAAAATTATAAATTCAATATCCCTTCCCATGGAGCAGCAGTTACAAAGACAGTAAGTGCCTGAGGGACCAATCACCGTCAAGCTTTCCTTCCCCCATTCATTTTTAAGAGAAAATTTTGGCGTCCACCCGTTATATTTTTGATGGACGCTGCCCAATTTTGAGCCATCCGGTTGGGTGACGTTTAGAGTGACGCCCGTCGCGCCGAGAGCATTGTTCATCAGTCGCAGGACGCAGGAGAGGGAGGAGAGGGCATTGGAAAATTGGAGGACAGGTCGAGAGCCAAAGTCTGACACTTTTATGAGAAATTTTCGTCCTTTCCCGTCCCCAATCAAGGACAGCTCCAGTCCAACGTAGAGCCGACCCTTTGAAGGGTCTATTATGTCATAAAAAAACTCGGACGGAGTGGACACGTCTAAGGAATGAAATTGGAAATTAATAAAGTAAATTGAAAAAATTGACTCTGAGCTTTTATTTGGGTATAAAAATGTAAAAAGAATTTTCATTCTATTGATTTTTGTAAAAAAAAAAATATTAATTTAATTAAGGATGAATATTACTGATCCACCCTAAATATTTTTCAAATCAATTTTGTGATTTTAAATTGTACTTAGAAATTTTTAAATAAAAAAATCTTATTAACGCTGTAAGGAAAGATCTTTAAATATAATTTTCCATTGGTTGGAAAATGTTACGTACGTTCTCCCGAGTTTTCTTGAGCTCGAATTAAAAGATGTTCAGTTTCTAAAAGAAGTTCTAGTCCAAATGGAATTCGATCTATTCGTCCAACTAATTAAGCATGAGATTAAATTAATGCTACAATTCACTGCATTGTTAGTTTATTTAATTTAATTGTTAAATTACTTGGGTTGACGATGGGATAAAATTTTTTGGATACTACAACGGACATGGACGTTTCATCGTCACCAGTTTTTAGCTCGGCCAATTGCTTCTTCTTGCGAATTTTGCTCCGAGGCAAAATTACACCAACCATTTTTTATGTTTACGATAATTTGGGTCAAAATGCAATACAAAAGGTCTTTGGTAGCTTGAGTGGTCAGAAAAAGTTTTCTATGAGCTTGGCAACTTAGAAATTGATTACATCTACTACATTACATTTTTTTTAAATGATCTTCAGTATATGATAGTCCGAATCGTTGAAAAAGACGATTATTTTTGGATTATTTAATAGTCATTTTTTTGGATTAATGCAAAATAAAAATTATACACAATTTTCACCTATAATTTCTTTCAAGTTACCTAAAAATTTAAAACGTTTTCTCCGTTTTAATAAAATCCACGAAATGGTTTCAAAGTCATGCAAAAGCTATTTTATTCTATTGTGCTAAATTATGTATTGTAAAATTTGAAAACTTCAACCGTTTAGAATGCTAATTTGATGCTAAACGAATTGAAAATCTAAAAATTCTGGGTTTATCTCCAACTCTGCCAAAATCTAACTAACGCCAATCCATGTACAATAATTGTTTGACCTTTAAAGTCTAAAAAATTACAACTAAACATAAACAGACATTTATTGTCCAAAATAAATATAGTTGATTATTTATCATTTTCTTAAAGAATTAAATAGAAATATTACAAAACACTTTTATAAATATGTGAAAACTTAAAAATTTCCTCTGGAAAGCCATCGTTTTGGGTTATTTTCCAGTATCTCCTTAATTTCTGCTTCACTGAATCCTTTCAACTTCATTTTAGAGACCACGTTCTTCAAAATATGACCAAATCCGTGACCTCCAAAGTTTGTCTGTTAAAAATACAAATTATTCACAATGTTGAAAATGAACATAATCAAACTGCTTAAATTTCAAGTTGAATTTTTCAACTCGTCACCCTTGCCAAAAATTTAAGTAATATATAATATGTTTCTCCCTTAGTTACATGGTCCCTTTGTCGGTTAAATACTGGTAGCCCTGTATATCTGTAATAATATGTATATTCAATGTATGCATTTCTTTAAAAGAAGCAAAAAAAGCCGAAACCACAATAAAGGTAATCAATTGCAGGAATTACATTTTTTTATCTGTAAAAATGCGCTAAAACACTTTTAAAACTATTATTCAAAATAAATAAATTACCAGTCGATGTTTAGTATGCAAATCATGAGACATCGTGATTTGGTCCAAATGCCCGTTCTCTTTTAATAGCTTTAGTTTATCAATTCGCTGGGCGTCGGAAAGCATGTCCACATGCTCTTGCAATTGATAAAAAGAAACTTCCGTGCCAAAAAGATCAAATTGCGTAAAAGTTTTGAACTTGGCGAATTCCAACAACAACTCGTCATCGTAGAGAGTCCCTGCAAATTAGGATTTTTAGAGTTAGCGTGTTTTCTTTTCGTCATTGTTAAAAACGTCAAAGGCCAAACTTTTATGCATGAATTTAAATCTCATTCAAGTTGCTTCGCTATATCGCTACGACGTTTACAACTGTTTATTTTATTCAAGTTTTCAAAAGACATACTGTCCAAATGTGACATGATGGTTTCTTCTGGCTTTCCACCGCATTCGCTAAAAATCCTCATTATTTCAAAAGGTGCTTTTGAACTTCGACCTGGATGAAAGGTGATTGGAGCATTTGTTGATTGTTGCAACAATGCCAC
This sequence comes from Proisotoma minuta, assembly GCA_034698145.1. Lineage (NCBI taxonomy): Eukaryota > Metazoa > Arthropoda > Collembola > Entomobryomorpha > Isotomidae > Proisotoma > Proisotoma minuta. Next base: position 3,198 of record JAQIXN010001072.1, on the reverse strand, counting down.
TGCTTCAATCACACGCTTTTCGAAAGCTAAATAGGACCATCAATTAGTTAGTCAATAAATTTATTATCGGTAATTGTATAATTGTCCATACGTTCTATAGGCCAAGAAGATCCTATTTCTCCAATAATTCCACATTGAATTCCATCTAATTTTGTAAGATCTTGGAACATGAGCTCGTAAAGCTCTTCCACGCTTTTGACCAACGTTGATTGAGATTGGGAACAGGCAACGTAAAAACCTTGAGAATGTTTAGAGTTTTTAGCCAATTTGTTTGCAAAAACAAGTTCTGTTTGAACTTCAAATTATGTCTATTTCATAAGACATTTAATAAAAGCCCAAGAAGCTACTTGATTACAAACATTTGTAATTTCACCTACCCGTCCCTGCAATTACGTGGACCCCACTTTGACTGCTGAGTCCTTTTAGAACCCTCAAGTCCCTTGAAATCCCTTCCGTTGTGTTTTCAACAATTGTTTTTCCCCCGGAGGATTTAAATTCCAACAGTTCTGAAACCATTACAGCTTTTGAATCCCCATCGTCAAGTTTGCAGTTGTATGGCGAACTATAGCTGAAATTATGGAAAAAAAATCTAAGTTGTCTGTGCGTGACATTTTAAATTTCTTTGTAGGACTTTGGTTCCGTTAGACATTTTTTGTATAAGCTGTGCTATTTTAGTAGATGGAAACCAATCGTTGATACATGTGATGTGAAATAATTTTCATTTTTTATGACCAAATTATTTGGTTTAAAACTCTTTTTGATAAGATTTGGCGTATATTTACCATATCCTGTATACCGTTGACAGTTTATGTAAACTAAAGATTATTGTTTCGTAGAAAGTTCAAGCGTCGTAATGTAAATACTTACGGATATTGACGTAACATTCCCAAGTTTCGAAGTTGAAACGTATCTTCATTTTTTATTGGATAATTTGGAAAATGTTGTGGAGGTTTTTGCAACACGCAGTCAAATTGCATGTGTAAATGTTCGTGCGTTAAAATAACCCCTAAATCATCAACTGAAACTTTCCCCAACACTGAAAATTCACGGCAAAAGCAATTAACTATTTGATAGTTAAGAATTTAATTAGTTTACCTGTGTTAACTTGCATTTTATTAGGAATAGAAATTTTGTTTTAGCTCCGTAACTTTTTAAATGTTGGATTTGAGCCAAAAAATATTTATTATTGTGTTTGCTTACTGGATGAATGTTATCATTTCTCAGTTAGACTTTGATCTGACTTATTTAATTAATGCTCTAATCAATTTGTGGATAAATATTGTATAGTATATGTAATGCAGATGTAATATTTAACCATTCAATTTGAAGGAACTACAGACATATAAAGGTATCAAAATTAAGGATTGTATACGTCCATTTTCTAGCCCAGTGGGCGTGGTTTTAAATTACAGAGATTACTATGAAAATATTATCAAACCCAACTTGTTTACAACTTTTTTTCAATGGAGAAAGCAAATAAAATGGAGAATGCAATGGGTTTTGCATCTTTTCTACATCATCGTTATTGTTTTGAGTAAAATTGAAAGATACCGTTTATTTTTGAAGCTTTATTTCACATAATGGTAATTAATTTATTATTTTATTAAGTTGAATTTGTCAACTTAAATTAATTGCAATTATAAATGCGGCGGACAGCAAAAGTCCCTTCATTTCAATTTTAAGCCCTGTCGAAAGTTCCAACAAAATTTCTTCATCGTCATCTATCTTTGTGATATGTCCAAGTTTTATCCCTAAACCCTTTCTCCCTCTGATAGTCCAATGTCCCACTTCGTCGCGACGGAACATGGCAAACTTTCGTCGCCGGGAATCTTTTACAACAAGACGCAAACGCTTACGTTGAAGCCGAATTTGGGAGATGCTCCCTATAAAATCCCCTGACGATGAGGATACGGTCAGCTCCTGCGACAAGGGGAACATGATTTGGCAGAATTGAAACAATTTTTAGAGAACTTAACGAACGTTGTTTCTGCGACAGGAGCGATCATTGGTGGAAATGTAGAAAGAAGGATTTCCAGCGACATCTAACGCTGTCACAGCAAAAAAGTTATGAGCGTGTGCGCACGCGTGCGAAAGAAGTCGATCCACGCAACTGCTGCTATTTGCGAAATACAAAAATGGTTCATTTGTCGTAGATCCCGTTTTCGTAGACAGAGAGTAGATACTCCCTCTCGCCCCAAGTTTTGCGAATTTTTCGCAAATCACTGCAGTTAAATGATAACAATTAAATGCAACTTCACTTAATAATAATTACTTAATTACTTTGGCTGGGATTGCAAGCAATTGAAATTAAATAAGAATCATCCGCGCCCAGAATTTCCAATCCAGTTTTAATTTTAATTGGGGGTGCTTAAAGTTAAATAAATTAATGCATAAAAAATAGCAATTAAATTAATTACTTGGCTCAGGCTCCGGAACAGGTTTGAATAGTTCTACACTATTTGAAATTTCATTATCCACTTTGTCCAATTCTGTTGACCCAACTTTTGTCACTTGAGTCATGTACGTGTCGTAATCATAAGAAAAGTTGTCATTTTCCGCAATATTCAATGTTCGTTGCAAATGTCGAGAAAATTTTGGATGAAACTGTTCTTTGTTTTCAATTTCAATGTTGGAAAATTCTTTTGAATTTGAATTAAAATCGATGCGAGTGTTGGAAAGTGTTCTAAAGCTATCAAGTTTTGGAAACGTGGGACGATGAACGTAAAAGTATAACGGTTCGGGTTGCTCGAATTCCATTTTTGAAACCTCATTTGTTTGAAAATTGTGCTTTATTGTTCCCAAAAATCCTTTACAAAACCAAACTAACAAGCATAGAAACGTTCTTTTTCTAAAACTGTTCGAGGTGAATTAATTACTTTTATTTTTATGTTGAATTAAATTCTCTGTGAGTGTGAAGTAGAAAATGGAAATAATTGTCGAACGACGCGAATCTCATCAGTTCATGTAAGTAAATTAAGGATATCTGTTACTAACTAGGGTAAGCCCGTCATATGAAATGCCGGGTGCTAGACACACCCACTAAGATTCAAGAAATCATAAGTAAAGTTACACACAAAGAAAGTTTGCCATTATAAATATCACGCTCATCTAACCAACTACTTAGCAGTTTAACTGATTAATTAACCCGCTTTCCCGTTTAAAATACATGACCGTGTTTTCCATTTTAAGATAAACATG
>JAQIXN010001071.1:0-23403 GCA_034698145.1 Proisotoma minuta | reverse complement strand
TGTCTACGCTCCTTACTGAGGCTTAACTGAGTGCATCATCACTCAGACAAGACGGTCGGCCACTCAAAGCACCACTGCTTTACATGTTCTGCAATCACAACAGTTTCGCTCTTAATAACGTCTAATTTCTTGGGATTGTAAAACATTGCCACGCCCTCGTTAACAGTTCCAGATTTTGACGAAAGGAAGCCCTTGTATTTCATCGTCAATTCAAAATAGGGCGTAAAAATTCTCTGTAACAAATGAAAATAACATTTAACAAAAGTATACAAGGATTAATTATTTCTTCTATTTGTTTCAAAATTTTTACCTCAAAATACTTATCCTCAATTTCCTGCAGACAGTAAATATCTCCCTGATAAGCAGAAAATTCTTTGCAAAGAAACGGAAGTCGAAAATCTGCAGGCAAAGCTTCTTTTGGGCTTGCGCTAAACCATTCTTCTGTTGCATAACATTCAGCAAGACAATTGTACGTGACGAAACGAAGGAAATTTGGCTCTTCTTTCTTGTGTTTAAGCCTCTGACATCTCTCTAAATACAAAGGAGCTGAAATTGTGGCCGAAGTCACAGTGGAACCTAAATCTTCAGAGAAAGGAAGACCAAAACAGTTTCCATCGGATGGGTGACAAGTCAGTCGAAGTCTAGCACCGATTAAATCTTCTCCAGGGACAAATACAAAATCAGAACAACCTGCATCCTCCCAAATTATTCCTGGATTTTGTGTTTTCTGACCCTTGTTCTTGTTCTTTGGGGGATTAGCTTTTTGGACGTCCTGAGGCTGCCGACTAAATTCCCAGTTATATTTTGATTCATCCCGTTTAAAATTACTACTTGCTTCAATTTTATTTGGAAAAATAGGAAGTCCGGCTGTAGCCTGTTTGAAAAATTTAATTGAAAATATTTCCGGAGGATTTAGTACAACGTCGAAAACTTCATCGGCGATTTTGATGCTTAGACAATGTATCCCTTCCAGTGCATCATTCAAAAGAGTGGATGTTGGCGCAGACAAGTCACTAATTTCATTCCAATTTCCATTATCTCTTTGTTTTTGCTTTGTTAGTAGCGTTACAGGGCCTTCAAACGTTTTAATCTTTTTTGCGATATTAGCGATTAGCCTTGAACTCAGTTCTTCCAAAGACGAGCCAACGGGTCGGTTAAAGTTAAAAATTCGAGTTCTGTTGGGTCCTGTGTCAATAGACAATTTAAGCTGGAATCGTTCTTCTCCGGTCTTATATCGAAGGATGGCCGAGCGGCTTGTTATCTCAAATTTTGGGGACTCGGTGCCGTTTTGAAGCGTTTCTGATGACATTTTAGTATTGATATTGGTTCCAGGGGCTGATGAAAAATTAAAGACTTGATTGATTTTAGGGTGACGCCAGTTTAATGTTACGACTAGAGATGACGAAAAAACTGATGATTTATTAATCCTAAGTAATTGAAAGCCAGTCTGTTTGAAAAGTGACATCAAGGCTATAAAACAGAAAATAAGGGGACGTTGGATTACGTATAAAATAAAGTATAATTAAACTTACTGATAAATATGATAGCAACAAGATATGTCAAGTGGCTTTGTGATAGCAATTGGTTGTGACGAAAAATGAATAGGAAATAGGAATCGTTTTCACGTGTTGCAATCTAAAGATGCAGCCGGTAGCTGACTTTCGTTCTTCGTTCCCCTGAATTCTCAAGAGTCGTCGAGTCAAGTTGAGATTTTATCCAAAGCAAATTAATTTTATGTGAGCTACATTCCTTTTTGCCAATTTGTTCACATTTATTTAGGTAGGTAATTTGTCATGATGTTCATAAATCGTTCATAATTAACTCGAAGTAATGCATTTGTCATTAAGTCTCGTTTTCAGGGCTCATAATTTTATTTAAAAAATGAAGCATTAAATTGCATCAATTTGCATGTTTACTGCTGGCCTGTGCCATTGTTGGCTTGTTTTGAAATTTGATTTGGATTGGAGCAGAAAGGGATGGGCTCGAGGGCGAGCTTGAACTGGAAGAGGACCACGATGTAATTCATGGAATTGGACACAATCTGTACAAAAAGGAGGTTTTAAAATGCAGAAAAGTACAGGGATTATGGCTAATTACAATTACCCCAGAAAGCAGTCGTTTGTCAACATCAAAAACATTTGAGGCTGTTAACTTCCATTGAAGTCGGACTAGTTGCTCTCCTAAATCCTTCCATTTGCCATCGATCCCTGGTTTCAGTGTCAGAATTCTTCCGACTTGCTTCTGTCTCCTCATAATCTATCAAAACAATTTTCTCGTCAACAAATTAAAAGCATCAAGTCAATTCTTTTTCAACCATTTCTTTGATGACTTCTCCCAGAAATAAAACTGTGAGGTAGACCCAGTGTTCCAGGACATGTATGACACTAAAGACTCTTTGCGCCGTCGTCCCCACAAGTCCATCAATGACGGCGAATGACCCAGAAACAACGATCCATCCAGCGCTAAGGATTAATGTGAACAAAAAAGGACCCAACAACTTTTCCGATGCCTCGCTTCCCTCTTTTATTTTACCCAGACGTTTAAATAATTCTTGCAATTCCTCCTCGTCCTCATCGAGGGCCAAAGTTGAGCCCTGAGGGTCAAGGGCCCTCAGTCGTTCCTCAACCACGGCGGTCAGATCATGATACGCCATCCCAAGGCTGAGGGTTACGCAGTGAATCAGAGCAAATACGACATATCTTGTTGAGACCAAGAAGTAGTACCCAAATACATAGACAACATACATCCCCTTTCGCCCAACCCAATTTGCGACAAATGAGTAGGAGGATGTGACATGGACTGATATGGCTGGAAACGCAAGACTTCCCGTCAGAACGAAAAGGAGGGACAACAACGTCACAATGTAGCTCAACGCCCAGCAGAGTCGCCATTCCCCAAGGGTTTTGGATTTTTGGAGAAGCTTGTACCGACTTCATAAGAATAATATATAAATTTTATTTTAATTCAGACTTTTTAAAAAACAAAGGCATGGATGCATGATATTAAAACTAAGACCTCAAAGTCCCCAACAATCGCCCAATCCGTTTGGCTCTGTGAAGGAAGATGATTCTGTATGCAAAACAAGTAAGGAAGACGGACGCGAGGACAAGGACACTGAGGTACCCAAAGAGGGGGTTGGTCCTCCCCTCCGCCGCTGGTCTGTAGGCCCCTGCACTAAACACATTTCCCCAAATGTCATAAAGAACCACGCCCACAAAACCCCAAGAAACGAACGCGTAGATAATGTAAGGGCTTTTAAATGAGACAAAGGACGGATGTCCCCAAGGCTTGTCAAGGCATAAAAAGCCCCCCAAATATCCAAAAAATCCAGGGAGTAAAAAGCCACGCATTTTGTCTACTTTATCTCTCAAGTTAAATAGAACCAAACGGACGTTGATTGGAGATCGATATGCAATGTAATTAGCTGTCTCATTTATTTCGGTTAATTACAACCCTCACGCGACCATTCTACCAAAAAGAAATATGTATAATGACACCAAGGAAGTGTCAAAATTGTTTCCGCCTGGCAATTGAACAATAATTAGGATCAAAGGGACATATCTACATATTATTTGGACAATCGTCATTTTTCGTCAGCGTCAATAGACAAGCGTCACTTTCTCAAAAGTGGTGGATTGAGGCAGATTGAGACTGATTTCATTTATTCGTTTGAGTTCGCGGCCCGCAGCTGAAATTTTAGTTATTCCAGGAGGAAGTTGCTAGCAATTAATTAATTAATTAAGGGGGTGTGGCTGACGTTAATAGAGCTTGTGGGTTAAACAGAAGAGGGGCTTATTGGGGTGTGGTTAATTTGCTATTGCTCAGTTGGAGTTTTAAATATAGGTGAGCAAAATCGTTGTTATTGTGCTTTGTTCATTGTTTGGTTTGACTGACCCAAACTTATTTTGCATCATAATTTGCAATATTTAAAAAAAAGAAGATATTTTAAGATATAAGATAAAAAAAAAGTCGAGATCTTTTTCCAGCTTCTCTGTTGTTTTCAAATGTTCCCTTTCTTAAATTGGTATTGTAAAAATTAGCATTGGATTTAATTATGTTATTAGGATTAGTTAGAGGATGATTAGGATTTGAATAGGGAAAGTGGTAAGTAAGGTATTTGGAGGTGCTAAGCGCAGCGAAAGTTTTGGTATTCATAAGTTTAGCAGCTATTAAAAGAAGGCTCATATGAAGCTAATGTTGGAGGAATTAGGTCACGGTGTCTTTGTTGGCCTTGGGCAAGTCAGTCCCTTTCTTTGTCTCTTTTGTTCTGGCCACATCTCAATTGATAACAGCCACTTTCGTTTATTTATTACAGGGATGCATTAAAATAAAGTATGGAAGACTAAAATAAAATAGGAAGTAATAGATATCAAATGTCAGTTGACATCTTTTTTTACAGCCAATCGTAGATTGAAGAGGCGGAGAAATGTTCTTATTATTTCTATCAAAAACGTCATCAAAGATTTGATTGATTTAACCCGTTTCGGGTTTTTATGTCATTCCGAGTTTCGACCCGGAAAGAGGATCCGAGTTATTAGGAAATAAGTTTTGTTGTGAAATAGATCAAATAGAAATAAGATCGGATAATAAAATCTGAATGTTCCAACAAGTATAAGAATATACGACAAGTGAATAAATAGATATAAACTGGGTTATGTCCACTGATTAAAGAAGTGGACAAACAAGACGAGATTGTGGTGAACTTGACCATGTGCTCGTTACGCAAGAGACAAAAATCTCAGATATATCAGTAGAAGCTATAAAGGTATTTTTTGGCTTACTCTAACCTTCTAATTTATGAAAGGTTACTTTAATGCCAAACAAAACAAGTACATTATTTGTCTATTTTATTGGACTGCTGCATGTTTTTATCCATCTTTCATAATGAGCACTGCTGCTGCATATTTTGTCTTATGTAGGTGAGCATCCCATCAACTTTTTTTTCTAACCTTGTGGCGTGTTTTGTTTGATGGACAATTACTAGATCTACTACTACTTGCACAATGGCAGGTGCATCATCTAACTAGTGCCAGTGGTGAATCGTGATTAAAAATTGCAAATACTGTGATTTTTGAAGTTCAAGAGCAAATCTTGCAATTCATACGAAAATCAATAATTTAAAATGTTGTTGTTGTTTATTTTTTTAGATGTGATTCGGTGAAGAAGTGAAATGAGTCGCAGTGAGTGGATAAAATCGTCATGAAAACTTTTTAACATTCTAAAAATGATCAGCACTACTAAGGACTAAAGTGTCTATAAAAATCGCCAGCATGTCTGTTCGAAGCAGGATGCTGTTGGCGTGCGAATCATTTCTTCGCTTTCCTCCACTTTTGGTTATTGATGAAATCTTTCGGATGAGCTTTGGTTTCGGGGGGAAGCCGTTTTCATATGGAGCTCTCAAAGACTCGTCTTCGCGATCGTTGTCAGAGTCTGTGATAGTAACGTCAAACAAAGGGGATGCATCTCTGGAGTTGACCACAACTGGAGGAGGAAGAAACAACGTGGATGATCTAATTTCAACTAATTTGTTGGGAGATTATGGAGTTAATTCCACTGTAATCGAGTTTTCCATCCACACCCTTACCGAATTTTTTAAGGGATCTTGGTTTAAATATATTCAAAATCAAACGATTACTTCACCAATCGAATCCGAGGTGTTTGTCAAGTCTACGGAAGCAGTTGGCAGCGATAACGTTAAAGAATTGACTGAAGAATTTGCATCTGATCTCATGTTTGGAGGACAAGTTTTACTTTCATTTGTCCGTAAGTTAAATCTATCTTAATCACTTTTTCCCTTAATAATAATAATTTTATTTGTTTTGAATGAATTGATTTTTTTTGTTTTAGTTTTCTTCGCAGCTGTAGTAATGTTCATGCTATCCAAGGATAACTTAATCAAGCTTTACTCTTATTTATTGTCCTTTGTGACTTTGTACGTGGCATATATCACCCCTCCTCCAGTGATGAACACAAACCCAAGTGATCTTATCCTCATGTCAATGAATATTACCTTCCGAACAGTGCTGGCTACAGTATTCTTCGCCTGCAAGTCATGGTCAGCATTTCACGTTACGCCAAACAATCAAATGCCTTCGTACCTAGATCCCCTTTTACTCTCACTGTTTTTCATCACAACAACAATGAAGGTGTCCCCCGTGATTTTTGTGGCATGCGTTATAGCTCTCCACAGCTCCCTTATTTTGTGTTTACCAAAGCTATATACATTTCTGTTGACGTCTTGGGCAGACACGAAACGGATACAAAATGAGTATGGGCTAAGCCATTTAATTCAAGTTGAATCTGCAAGACTCAAGATAAATACAGTCTTTCGACTTTTCTGGGTAACAAGAGCAGCCTACGATGCATTTTATAGATGTTGTGATGAACCTCTTAGCCTCATCATTCGCTATGTGATGGTTCATGGAACTGAAACATTTACTGGAATTGTGGGTTTAACCGTTACTGTGAGTCTTAATTTTAAAAAAAGAAGATATATTGTTTAAGCCAAACCATTTTAAAAAAAATGAAATGTCGGTTTTTATTCTTTCAGGTTGCTGCAATTTCTCATCAAATTGGAGATTTCCTCTTGTGGCTTTTGTATTTTGGTTCCAACAGTGAAGTTGACCTCAACAGATTTGGATCGATTTCAACCGTGCTGTTCTTTATCCTCAGTTTGCAGTCTGGACTGACTTCACTAGATCCAGAAAAACGACTTGATCGGCTTTTTAAAAATATGGCTTTACTTGGTACAGCTCTGTTTCATGCACTTCATCAACTTGTAAGATTATCAATTTCGCACATTTAGCAATGAATGTATTTCAATACAATATTTATTTCCTAATTAATTTACAGGTCGCACCCCTTTTGCATGCCTTCCGAAGCTTCCAAGCAGTGCAAATAAGAGCTGTGACACTATCCTGTGTTTTCTTGATTTTCTCATTTGGTTTAACATTTTCCATGCTCAAATGGACAACAATTTCCACTTGGTCATTGGCTGTTTTGGCTCTCGCAATTGAATTTAAAATCAAAGTTGTGATTTCCCTGATAATTTCCATCGTCGTCTACCTTTCTCAACTGGTACAGTATCCAGAGTTGTTGGAAAATACTGTTGCATTCTTCCGAAGAATTCTTCCTCGACCAATCATGCACTTTTTTGACCAACTATACGATCAAATTTCTCATGAAGATATGGTGTTTTATCTCAAGACGGTTGCAAACATTGCGGAATTTATAACTGGAGTGTTTTTATTTTTTAATGCCGTGTGGATTTTTCTATTTGAGTCAACATCTGCTATTCGTGCAATTGGCATGTCAATTCATGCTTATTTCAACATTTGGTGTGAGGCTCAAAAGGGATTCAAAATTTACTGTCAAAGGAAAACAGCTTCCAAAAAAATCATGTCTCTCAAAGATGCCACAGACGAACAAATAAGAAATCGAAGCGATGATGTTTGTTCAATTTGCTACGAGGGGTTTGAGTCTGCAAAAGTAACAACCTGTGGTCACCTCTTTCATTCCGTTTGTTTGAGAAAATGGTTATACGTACAGAACACATGCCCGTAAATGCATTTTTTTTATAAAAGAAATTAAGAAATATTGGGTTGTTGAGTCATAAATCTAATATTTAAATTGTTTGCTTTGCAGTATGTGTCACGATATTCTTTATCGTGAGGATGTTGTTGACGAGACTTCGGACCTGGAGCCAATGGTAGCGCAAAATAATGGAAATGGAGTCCCTCGTCCTGATAACAATCAAAATCTAAGTGACAATAGTGGAGATGAAGAACAAGAGGATAATAACATTAGACAACCATCACCAGCAGTACAAGTTCGACCAATTGTTCGTGGGCGACCACGTTTGCTTCCACCTCGTCCTCGAAGAATTGTAACTGGTCATTTATTGCGAAGGAGACAACTTCAAAATCACGGGGTTGCAGTACAAGTCGCGTTGCTTACAGAAGAATCAGACGGAAATGAATCTGATGATGTCGAGAATGATCCCAACAATTTACTTCATGAAGTTGATGATGCAGATTCTTCGGATTTTGATGATGTTGAAATTTGGAATGAGAGGGACAATTTAGAGCGGAGGGATCATGAAAATGATAATGAAGACGGTGGGGATTTAGGAGGAGGAGGGCCAGGAGGGGGGCTTCCAGGGCCAGCCAATGGTAGAGGACTAGTCTTGTTTTTATAAACATCAAAAAAATATCACAATATTATAATAATTACACTCATATAAGACTTGCCATAATAATAATATTTTAAAATAATATTTAAATTCCAAATTAGCTTGGAAGAAGTGAGTACCCAACTAATTTTTTGTACCAATTAATGATAAGTATAATATGCTCTTTTATGAATCGTAATATTATGGTGCTTTCTTTTTCTCAGTCATACTTAATTGAGTATAAATGTATTATTGTATAATACAATTTGTATTATGAAAGCATGAAGGTTTGTTTTGTGTTAGTCATTGTGAAAGGCCCCTGGAAAAATATTTCACCGGTGGTAAAAATTACAGGGGTAAATTAATTGTGATGAATTAAGAATAAGGTTAAAAAATCTTCTTCCTTTTACTGAAACGTAAAATGTATGTATTTAACGTACCTTCAATTTAAACTGTTTTGACATTGTAAGATTACTTTACAATATGAATCTTTCTGCGATATCAATTTACATTTACAACAACGCAAATAATAATTATAATAATCGCAAATAAAAAACCAAAAATATAAAAGGGTTGTTGTATCTCATTTTTCATAGGATAGCAAATTATCGATCATAAATGCTTGTGAATCACAATTGTGATACGCGTTTTCTCCTTTCTCTTTGTTTTGTATTGTGGAGAAAGTGTTACAAATGTTTTGCTCTGTCTCTGTTTCTTCTTTTTAATTTGATTGAGTGATACAACATAATGGCTCCTGTCACGCGATTCCATAAACAAATTGCCATTTCTCCCTATGAAATGAATGTCCGGTAATAATAGCCTTCCTTTATCATAACAAAAATGCTTCGTGCCACGCTGCATTATTTTTGATGAACGACTATTCACATTTCGCCAAACACATTTTACCAATGACAACTTGGTCTGTAAAAATTCATGCAAAATGTTGCACTTTTTCAAAGATTCCAAATTTTTTAATGGTTTTGTCACTTCCGTTTTGTGAATTTTGTCTATAAGTGTGAGAAAATTCAATCGAATCTATATTAACAAATATGGAAGGCCAAATGAAGGGCCCCACGGCCCCAGAAAGACCTCAAATCCCAGACATCCTAATTGAAGGTACCCCAATAAAATAATTATAACGTTATTCAGTATAAACATTCAAATCGTATCCTAAAAAATAATTAAAGCCACTGTACGAGCCATTAAAGCTGGAATGAAACCTGATGAATTTTCCAAAGCTGTGGCCACTCAAACGGTGGATGAGAACACGGACGCCGAAAGCACTGTAGCCACCAAATCCGTGAGAGGGAAAAAGGGAAACAAACACGAAGAACGATTCAAGAACAGCGCAGCAGGACACAGAAAAATACAAACAGAAGATGAGGAGGACGAAGCAGAGCCTGAACGCACTTATCGCTCTTTCGACGAACGGCGAATGGGCTTTCTTATTATAGGGGACCAACACCGATTCGGAGGAAAATTTGGGGCAGACAAATTCATTTTCCCCAATTCAGCTCCCTTGGATTTTTCATTTTGCATGATCAGTCGAATCGAGGAAATTCTGACGGAAGGAGAACAACCCCAAACAACGAGGAACTATCGAACTCCATACAAAGTAAATAACTATTTTTTTAATAGTAGACATATAAATTATAGTTGGAAGAATATGATTTAATAGATTGGTTAATTTAACTTAGACGCATGATGAGCGGTATCAAACTTCGAGCGTAAGGCTGAGTTACAATGTTATTGATACGATGGATGGACTTATCAATGTGCTGTATAAAATTTTGGATGGGGGGCCTTTTGGTCTCTGTTGGCTGGATTTGAGTTTCAATGCCATTACCAAACTGGATGATGATACTTTGTCTCAACTGACCAATCTAAAAATATTGTATCTTCACGGGAATGCAATCGGGGACATGACAGAAATCCCTAAATTACAAACACTGTCAAATCTGAGGACATTAACACTTCATGGAAATCCTGTTGAGCAAGAGGATGGCTATCGAATTGCAGTCTTGTATTATCTTCCTTATCTTTTGCATTTAGACTACATCGCTGTCACTAAGTCTGACAAGGCAAACGCCATCCAATTTGGATCCCATTATGAAAAGTATTGGAAGAATCGACATGCTGATTATTTGTTGACGGATGTGGCCAAATCCAAAGTTGCAGAAATTTCGTACACAGAGAAAATTATGAATGTGGGAGATGATTCAGACGATGATGATGACTTTATGATGTTAAGGGCTTAGATACCTCAAATTTTATTTCAATGAAAATTGTGATAAGAGATAGAATCTTTAAATTTAAACAAACTACACACAAGTGGTCTAAAAAGTTTCAAAAACACGCATTTTATAAATTTTATAATAAAGATTTATACTAACACATAATATATATATATATGTAATTTAAAATATTTTTCTTATCTTTATAAGACGCTCGAGCACAAAATACGAGACCTGCTCTTTTGGAATAATTAAGTATAAGACTAAAATCGTCATCTTCGTGATTTGTCTCTATTTCTGGATTTGTAATTAGTCTCATCCTCTCGATCCCTGCCATGTTTTGACGATTTGGAAGACTTTTTGTAGTATCGATCTCGTTCATACCGGTCGTCCCGTTCTAGGGGAGAATATGATCGTGACCGTTCCCTATATCTATCTCGATTATGTGTTTTAGATTTCTTATGATGGATACGTTTGGGAGAGTAAGAACGACTACGCGATCTATCTCGACGGCTCTGTTTGCTTTTCCCCATTCTTCGTTCTCGTTCTCTGGATCGAGATCGGGAGCTTTCTCTAGAGTCGGATCTGAAATAAACAGAAATAAGAAATATTCAAATTCAAACCAATGTCATTTTTAATTAAGAGTTTTGTGAAAATATTTACCTAGACTTTCTTCTTTTCTTCTTTTTATGGCGTTGAGGACTGTCATCAAAAATTATAGGCGATGGAGTTCTTCTAACTTTCCTTGGTCTATAAATAAATTTAAGCAATTAAACCATAATTAATAAACGCCTGTAGTACGACTTACTCTGGCGTGATGACTTCTGATCTATTCTCATTAAGCTTCCTTTTTAATTGATTCGTATCCTTATCCTTATGATGGCTTGAACTAATTCCAGAGCCTCCACTTCCTTGATTAGGGGAGGCAGCTAAAGATACGGGACTTGCAGCAGAGTTAATTCCTTGAACAAGTTTGTCTGCTATTGTTATAGCTTTCGCTTTATCTTTAGACTCTTTGAAAAGTTTTCGTAGATCCTTCAACCGTTTCATAAAATTGTCATAATCAATCTGCAAGACAAGCCAAAAAAAGTCAGTTAATGTAATTTCACTTATTCTAAAAATCAACTAATTTTCTTACTCGTGGTTTTTGATATAATTCAACAATGTTTTCACATATATCTAAGATTTGATCTTCGTCCACATCAAATATTGTGTACCACGCTGGATTTGTAGGTAATGGAATTTTTAATTTTCTTGCACTTAGATATATACAAGCACAAGCTATGGCTTCTGGCTTGTACCGTACAAAAACATTGGTTCTCAACGAGTCTGACATGTAGTTCCTAATTTAAAAAAACAACATTAAAAATAATAAAATCCTCTCGCTCGATAAGTTAATAATTTGTAATTTAAACATACCAAGACATTTGGACAAATTGAGAATCTCTGTCATATCCCAGCTGTTGCATATACACGACAATCAACTGAAACAAAAAAAAACGAATTATTTTATTAGATTCAAGTTGTAAATCAAAATTATACAATAAAATTACCTTGTGGGGATGTTTTACATGAACACAAAATCCTAATTCTTTTAATACCCGTCTTTCCGCAAGTGTCACATCGCTTTTCAACTGAATATACGTTTGGTCTAAAATCATTGGCTCAATAGTTCTGAAATTCAAAAGAAACCAAACATACAATTTACGACATTTTACTACAAACAAGCTGTAAATATCCCCCTTTAATAGTAGACACTGATGATGCACTTAAAAGTCCCGACCTATGCACCACTGACCAATTGACGAAATTTTCAGCAGCAGCAATCACATCATCCATACATCGATACAGGAGAATTTTACGCATTTTCCTATAGAATTAAATTTGCATAGAATGTTTTAAGCAGCAAGGTAACTAAACTAGTAGGAAGAAGAGGATATCAAATGAAAAGCACCAGGAATAAATTAATCGTGACCTGTCAACATTCATCCAAAAGAGAGAACTTTCACTCATTACAAATCATAGGTATAAATTTTGTAAATCAGCTAGAAGTGGGTGGGTCGCCGCAAGCGTTTAAAATAGTAACAGACGCAACAGTCAAAGCTCCTCCAGTGGAAACAAAATGGTCAAAAATGTTGATTTTGAACTGACTGAAAGAAAAACGGTAAAATCCTCCCGACCGACGATGATGCTGACAACGTGTTTGAAGAAGTGCTGTGAAATAGCTCAAAAATTGATTAAT
This sequence comes from Proisotoma minuta, assembly GCA_034698145.1. Taxonomy (NCBI): domain Eukaryota; kingdom Metazoa; phylum Arthropoda; class Collembola; order Entomobryomorpha; family Isotomidae; genus Proisotoma; species Proisotoma minuta. The sequence goes on along the minus strand of JAQIXN010001071.1, from coordinate 10,757 downwards.
AGTCAAGTTCTCTCACAAAATGCGGTCCAATGAGATGGTCTGGCTGGCTGGAGTGAATTTCAGTGAATCTAAACCAAAATTCTATTTTTTTACGAACACTTTTTTTTCATTTAACACGAAAAAAAATCCTAAATCCAGACCACTCTCATAAGACCGCATCTGAAAAAAATATGAGAACAGTTATTTTTTGTCCTTTGTCCAAAAGTCAGTCTTTTGGGGGATATTACCATTTAAAGAGTCCTTGGGCAGTGTGCACAGGTCTGAGAACTTACTCACTTGTGCAACCCTAGAATTAACAATAGTTTCTGTAAAATTTGAAAGCTTTCAAACTATATCTACCTCTCTCAAATCTAAATTGTATCTGTTCTAAGTCTTATCAATTATAAAATTGCAACTTACTTTCCACTCCGAAGTTGTTGGAGGTGGTTGAAAACGTTAATTACGTCTCGAATTCTACGCGGAGCCTCTTCTATTTTTGATGCGAGATAAACACATGCCATTGCCGTGTGTTCCATTTCCTGTCGCAGAAACGATTTGCAGTAATAAAATCTGTGAAACAATACTTGTCCCGTGGCCATTGCAGTCTAAAGTAGAACAATTAACAACAATGATTTTACTAGTTATCTAAAATTAGTTGAATTTCTGTAAATTACCTGTGGCAGTTTTAAGAGGATTCCGGCCGAAGAGATGAGTTCACAACCCACGACTCTCGTCTCCCATTCCATTTCAGGGTCCATACCATCTAGGAGCGAAGGCGTTGTGGTGACCTGTTCATAAGGCAGGAGGGCGTTGTCTGAAGTCAATACAATTTTCCCATATGCCTTTGGGCCTGAGGGGATAGGGTCAGGGGTCGTGATGGAGTTTGGAGGTGTCGCCGTCACTGTCGAACAGGGGAAAATAATCCCAGCCCCTGGTGTCGCAGGGAGCCCAAGTTTTTCTCCGCTACCACTCCCCGAGTTGTTGTTGTTGTTTATAGGGGACGTGGACTTGGACATTTTACAGGAAAATTGGGAAATTGGAAAAAACTAGAATTTTTCCCCCAATTTTAGCGAGCGAGTAAAAAAGCAAACGCAAAAGAGAGCGGGAATCAAGGAAAACTCTGGTCTCATCCAACCCCAAAATTTCCAGGTAAGTTGGGTGCCTTCTTCCAAAAAGGGCGATTAGGGTCAGAGGGTCACAGGGTCAAAGGGTCACAGGATGGAGTTGCAGGTCACACTGCTCAAAAACGAGGTAGAACATCTGACGAAAAATATGGCCATACTCTCTGAAGAGATCATCATTTTGAGGGAATTTTTAGGCCGTGAATTTGGTAATTATGAAATTCTATAATTCGCATAATTAATCACAAACATTAACGTAATTATTATTTGTTCCTTGTCATTTGCAGCTCACAAATTTGAAGCGTTTAGCTCAGCTCGGAAACTGAAATGCCAATTATCACAAGCAGCAAGTAGCACACAAATTGTTGAAGCTACAGAAATCAAACGTACTTATAAAAATATATATTTAAGTTATCTATTTGGTATTGTTAAGAAATTTATATGAGTTAATAGCTTTTCTATTTAATCCAGAAGAGCCCATTATTGCGACTGGGATAATGGACGAGGAGGAAGAGATGGTTTTTGAAGTAGAAGCTAATGATGAAGAAGAAGAGAGCGACGACGAGGACAATGAATTTCAAAGTAAGTACTTATTACATTTTTAGCACCCTAATGATTATAATTACATAAATAAATTGAACTTTTCTCGTGCAGTTAATCCGATTATAGACCAACAATCCAGCAAGACACATTTTAATGGAAAACCAAAAAGTAAAATTCACGATTATTTCGAACACATTCCGACATCAAATGGCAAAGTAAAAACCAAGTGCTACAATTGCTCTGAAATGGTCAGTAATCAGGCCCAACGGTTAAAAAAGCACTTTGAAAAATGTCTCAAACTCAGCCAAAGTAATAGTGCAGTAGTCAAAAGTCTTGTGGCAATCTCAAAACACCGAAAATCATCTCCAACTGAAGAAGAAAACGTTAAAGGACGAAAAAGAGACGCTGTTCGCCAATTATTTGAACCATCTAAGGACTCTGGAGGATTTCTGAAGATGAAATGCTTGCAATGTGGACATTTAGTCAGTAATCAGCCGACGAGGATGAGAAATCACATTGAAAAGTGCAAAACACAAAATAATAATTTAGATTCCGGACAATCTCAAGGCGAAATAGGATCTGTTTTTGACATTACAAATAATCTCAATTCCACGTTGACAGACCCTTTAGCAAATTAGTCATTTCGTATCTCAATCTCTCAAATTAAATTTATGTTTATTTATTTATTTATTTTTAAATAAACTTGTCAACTTTCATATTATATTATAATAATACACATCTATTTACAAAATATTCATCAGTTTGTAATTTACATTCTATTTAATTTATTAATTTCAATTTATTGTTTATTCGTCCAATATTTTCTGGATGCGTTTAAGAGAGCGTTTGATTTGCTCTTGTTCCATTGTGGTAATCAGTATGGGCAGTTTTGTCCCTTCTTCATCCCCTTTTTTTGAAGAAGTTGATGGCATTTCTATTTTACTTCCTCTCACTTCAAGCGCTTCATTCTCAACTTTACTTTCCATTTTGGATTTGACATCTCTCCATAAACTCTTTAGCTCGGGATCATCTTGTCCAGGAGCCTTTCCCCATTTCCCTCTAGAGGAGCCGATGATGGGTAACGTCTGCTGCGACTTTCCAAACGAAGGAATGGTGTTTGGAAGTTGATACTGAAAAGAGCTGGAAGAAGAAGCAGATCCCCCTGGGGTAATTTGTGGGGGGATTCGAATACTGACTTCTGATTCAAATTCGCGTCCCAGGCTGAACCTCATGTTGAGAACGTTTAAACCACTTGAAGATGTTGGCAAATATGATCGTTTTTTGAGCCCAATATCTGATGCTTTTGAATTTGAAGGGATATGAGAAATATATTTCTTTGTCTTTGAAACAAATTCCAAGTCGAATGATGACTCGGAAGCGGTTGTTGAACGACTGGAAATTGAAGATTCTTCTACAGATTTTGTGGTTTGAGTCGATGTGTTTCTCTTTCGGTAAATTGGTCGAAGCCGTTTTTCTTTTTCATGAGCTTCAATTATCGTATCAAACTGATCAGGCTCTTCTTCGTCACTTTCGGCATCATCATCATCATCTTCTCCTTCTTTCTCCCCTTCCTCGTCTTCAACTTCCAATTCTGTCTCATCCGCTTCAAAAGCTTTTGGTTTTTGTCTCTTGTCTGTCCCAACATTATGTTCCAAAGGTTTTCGAAGAGAGCTGAATTCGGACTCGGAATTGGTTTCAGAATCGTCAATGTCCGCATCTCCACCTTCGTCACTCAACTGCCGATCGGATCTTGAAAAACTTATTGTCTCTTCCTCAAGTGATGTGTCTTTCTTTTCTGCCAGCTTCTTCCCTTCTTCAATTTTTATGACATCTGTAGCTTTCATATTTATTTCTGAAGTGACAAATGAAATTTCATTTTCTTCCCCAACCATGCCCAGCCGACCAGAATCCAAGAGAATTCCCGAATCATTCATCCTCTCACCACTTGACTCTGTTCCAATGCAACTATCCACACTTTGACTTCTTTTGATTATGGCTGGATTGATTTCTTCCGGATGATGAGGAGACTGAACTGAACTTTCGCATCTTGGCGTCATTGTTTCCTGATTTTGGCTTTCTCTGCCCAGATCGGACGTCGGGGTTTGAGAAGAAGTTTGCGATGGATCCTCCAAATTATCTAAATATTGTGCAACTTTGTCTTGTACTTCCAACTGATTTTCTGTCATTGAGACAACCGTTTGCATGTCTTCATTTGACGTCTCTGTCTCAGAAGACTGTCTCATGGTTTGGAATTGGGACACCTCAATAACGTCTGGAATACAAGGTCTTAATCGATCTTTTTCTATTTCTGGCCCTAGTGTCACCAACTTGTTTTCCAATCTCAACTGGGTAACATCTTGATTGTCTTTGTCAATTTGAAAGGCTTCGATTTTCTTGACTTCGACCTCAGCGCACTGATCGATTACTTTTTGTTCCACAGAGCTCATCTCTTCGAGCTCAGCAGCTGCTTTATCTTCCAAAAAACATTCACATTTTACATTATCTTCTGATCCGCATTCTTCAATGCCTTTCTCTTGCTCAGATAGTACATCATCCACTTCCAATATTTTCTCCAAAAGGACAGACTCTCTTTGGGCACTTTTGATTCTGATTTTTTCAGTCCTCACTTCCTCAACCTCTAAACTTTCTCCGACTCCAACCGATTTCGAATTCATTCCTAGCTGTTTCTCCAACCAGACTCCAAAGGCTTGATCTGCTTTAGTGAAAAATCGTTGGATGACAATATGTCCCGTGATTTTCTCCAAGTCTTCCAATTTCCTTGCATATGAGACTGGGATAGAAAATAAGGGGTCCTCTGGGGGTGGGGTCATAGAAGTGAAGGCATCCTTTTGTGCATCTTCTTCATTTTCATTTTGCAACAATTTCTCAGGTTCTCCGAAATCAGTTTGGGTAGTAGCAGAAACGGAGCTTGCAGAAAACGACGAAGACTCTGTCGTTGTCGTAATGTGGGAGTAAATATGGCGAATTTTGGCATTAACTTTTATTGGCGACATGAATCTGTCGGCTCGGCTTTGAGTAAATCTGAGGAAGACGCAAATTATACAAGTAAATCGATTTACATATAAAAGAAGATATGATACCGTTTTGATTGGTGTTCGGTGGGGGGTGACTTTCCCATTATTGTCTTGCTCAATTTCTCTAATGCAAAACCACAGGATGGGATTTTAGTTGACCTAAAAATATATGACACCCATTTCAGACCCAATAAATGAAGTCAATTGAAAGACATTTAGTGACTTTTCTCAAAAAAGACGCTTGTTACCTGCCCCAGACGTGCAAAATGTTCAAATGCTTTAAATGCAAATAACTTTCAATAGCTTTATCAATATTTTAAACTGTTTATGTAAGATAAATTATATACCTAGGTATAAGACAACATTGTCAAGTCAAGTGTTTAATCAATGGAGAAAGCAAAAGGAGTTTAATCGATAACAACTAACTCGTCCAAAATAGCAACAAATGTTTTCTCTTATTCTTTCTTTATGCATGCATGTCCAACATTTTACTCAAATTATAACTTTTATTATTCTGTCACGGCTTATTTAAAACTGACCAAATTGAACAACTTCAGAACAAGGTCATTGTTTTGTTCTATTGTTAATAGTCTCAGCATGATTTTCCTCGAAACAATACGTCGAAGGGCAAACTCATTTATTTCCAATTAAAGAGAAAGGAACAAAGAAAGTCTTACAGCCGTGTTGTACCGGGCAGATCTCGGAAGGGCTTTAGAATGGAGGGAGCCCCCAACTGCTCGATATAATATTTGGACTTGGGCCCTGGCTTCTCCGTCCCAACGGTGTAGAAGAGCGGAGAAGAGCTATCGGCAAGAAATGTGCAGATTTTGTGCTCCGGCCTTCGTCCTGTCTCTGACTGTTCCTCTTTAGCCATTCTTTTAATCAGTCCGGAAGACAAGCGTTGGGCTCATAATTGCATCGGGTCCGCTTTTCTCACGCACGCACGTTTTTCATATCTGATCATAAAGCCATAGTCCGATCATAGTCCGATTTAGTTACTTGGTTCTAAGTTAGAACTTTTAATATAACTCAAATTCAAGCTGGAACGAGCAGCGAGCTAGAAATAAAATATTAATCAATATTATATTTCTTTTTGTGCATATGTTAGCATTTTCGTGATTTGCATGCCTGCTCGTAATATGATTGAGACGATTGGTCATAAATTCAAGCCAAAAAGTTGTGCTTGTTAATCTTATTATTACATTTACGACTAGAAAAACTTTTTCTCTATTGAGGACAAAGAGAAGACGGTCACATGCAGAGCGGATTTATTTGATAAATTGTTTCACTCACCAAAAACGACGGAACTAGAACTATATGTAGTAGTCTTATGAAATCAATCACAAAATTAGTCTTGATTGCAACTATTTTTCAAAATGTTCTTGGTTTGTTTGATGATTGTTAACTACTGAATTGGGACTGCAGATTTTTGCTTGTTTGTGGGTGAAAGTGGAGCCAACTTTTTCCACGTTTTTCATGCTCAATGGAAACATGCCAATAACAAGGAAAGCTGTTCCCACACACTCATGCACATGTACAAAAATCCTAGTTGCCCTAATTTTACACAAAAAGGAAGGTCACCACTAATTAGGAATGGTAATCCGATAGTTGTTTTAGACAAATAATCAATGGTAACATTTTTTTTTTTTACATATATCTACACAATTTATTCCAGAATTTTGCATATATGTTCTGATCTGGAGAAAATCGTTATTATCGTGTTGGTGTTGAGTAACTACCTATATTCCTATACAATTTTTAAATATATTTTTATAGTCTTAATAAATACTTTAATAAATCAATCTCTGAAATAATTTGGTTGAAATTGAGTAGATTTGACATAAGCAAAGCCCTAAAAGCACAAGATGCATAAATAATAAAATTCTTGGTAGCATAGAAAAATAAATATCTGAAAGTTTAAAATATTAAAATGTTGATCAATATTTTAAGATAATTATTTAGAAATATATATGTATATGTAATATAACCAGCAGTGCCATTATTTTATAGAATATTCTTGCTCAGTCAATTCAGTAGTTTGCGAAATCAATGGCACAGCCAGATAAACTGACGTCAGCTTTTTTTGTAGGAGTAATAGAGTTAAAGACCATGCCGACAAGGGCTTGAGAACTTGAATCCTGTGTTTCAGCGTATATCTTTTTCCGTGGACTTGTATTTTGTGAAGGACGCTTTGAAGATGTCTGGCGCCGTCGCTTCTTTTTCCCCTTTTCTGCTTTGTCGCTAGTAGTAATCCGGTAAGTGTGGTTTTTGCAATAGGCCTGAAGTACTAATCCATCTGGAGTATCGTCCGAAATAACTTGCTTCATTTCCAGGCCATGTTTCATTGCACAGGTAACGTGAAACGCTAGGAAAAAAATACAACAATGATGTAAACATAAATAAACCATTTTAAAACATTGATTTATTTTAAAACTACCTCGTACGCATCGTTTGTTGAATTGGCATTGTATGCAAGCCCCTTGACGATTTGGGCAAAGAGAGCATTTCAACTTCCATCGATCAAGAGGAATTTTGGAAATGTTAACTATAGGTGACATAGTCACTTCATTTTCCGGCTTTACTTCCGGGATCCAAAGAGCACAGGACAAATGTGCCCAGTGTTTTTGAGCGGGAGATTTTATGGGTTTCATTGCTCCCCCATTAGCAGGACAAAAATAACATTTTAATGCTCTCGTATCCAATCCTGCTGCACATGGACTGCATTGCCATCCATCTTTAGGGATATCCCTAACGCCTAAAAACGCAAAACAAAAATTAATGAACAATTTACAAGTTTCTTTTAGCTGTTGGATTCTTACCATAACAAACTTGATGAACACACAGGTTACACATTTCGCAAAAAATCATTTCATTGTTCGGCTCAGGTTCAATCGTTGAACAAACTCCACAGGGAGTGGGGTCATTAGTTTCCACTACATCAAATTGTCCATACTCTTCTATTGGGATGTTGAGTTCTTTCTTTGCATGGATTAATTCTCCAATTGCATCCCCTTCTCGAGCATTAATTTTTGATGGGGTTGCTAAAAGAAATTTAAAAAATAGTAAAAATCACGAAATTCAACAAGTGTTAATAACTAATATTTTTGTTGCACTACCATATAAAATTGAAATATCGTCATCATCTTCATCAAGGGTTTCTTCGTGATTTGGTAAAGGCAGCACCGGTTTTTGTGAGTTTGATGATGTAGAAGGTTTATTAGACTCACGAGTTTCAGGGTCGGCGAGGTCTCCTCCGTTGCATCGCGTCAACACAATTTCAGGTCGTTGCCTTTTAACTACTTCAACCGTCACCGATGAGTTCCCAGTTACAGCTATCAAAGGGCGTTTCGTTGAAGTTTTATTGAATTCAGATGATTTTCTGTTTTTGGGCACTTTTTGTTCCTGAACTTTCACATTTTGCCGAGGCTGAGATGAATTGGTCAAATCTCTCTTGGAAGCTATGATATTACATTATATAAGGGTTTAGTTAATTTTAATTCAATTCTGTTTTCAGTAAATCAATTTTAATAATTTACTAATATAATGTCCATGTTTGTGATCCTTCTTTTTGGAGAGCGAAGTGACAGAATTTATTATTAATGTTGGTTCGTCCGCCTTATCTTCAGTCTCCTCAAGTTTGGGGGTTGCAATCGTGGGGGTGGGGGCCGGCCTCGGGGCCGCGTTTACTGTTCAGAAATAAATTAGTGATCAAATAAGTAAAGTAATTTATTTAAAATAGTTATTATTATTACCTTCTCTGTTAATGTCCTCAACGCCCTCATCAACATACGCCCCGTTGTCGTCAAACCTTACATCTGCAATTCATTTAACTGATAATAGTGTTTCGTATTTTAATTTTAACACTTTTAGATTCATGGTATGATATTCCTACCAAAAGATTCAAAAAGCCATCTTTCGACATGAGCCTTCCATTTTTCCAACATGTCGCATTTTTTTCGATAAGTGTCCAATTCCGCTTCCACAGTGGCCAGTCTCCGGTGGAATTTTCCAGGGCCCCCACTCCCACCCGCAGAATTGGACGGGGGGGCACTTGCTGTCGGAGTACGCATCTTTGTACAAAATCAAATTGAAATTTCTAATCTAATGTCTACTCTCCAAGAAAATGTTCAAACTGCAGTTTACCTTAACTACAAATGAAGGTAAGCCCTTTTGTGCGTCTTATCAGTCAGTGAAATGCTTAAATAATTGCTTATCTTTGTTGTTTGTCTTTTTCTTCACGGCACGGATTTGGACTCGAATTTCGAGTTGAGAAATATGAAAGGGAAAAGATGCTCTTTCAGTCAACTCTATGTTTAATTTCAAATTTATTATTAGGTATACAACAAAATTAAAATGAGATTATCATTCATTGATTTAATTTGATTGCAAAAAATAAATTATATTTATTGGCTTTAATTTGAATCTAAATTAAACTTGGGCGTAAATCTAAATTTTAGATACAAACTGAACGATTTATTTGAATAATACTATTTTTTGTTCCACTGATCCACAAGTTTCCGGAGTTTGGAAATTTGAGACGGCCCAACTTGACAGCACCCTCCGATAATCCCAGTCTGTCCCATTAGCAACGCCCAAGTTGCAAAAAATTGGTCCAGCCCTAGAACAGGGTTGTCTAACCATCTGCAGATATGTCATTCATACAATAAAATTATTTACCGAGAGCATGTAAAAGTATATAAACTCAGTTTCAAACTGACCCCTGCCCCCGAATCCATGTTTGCCCAGAATTAGGATACACAATGGGTTTTAGACGCCGGTCTGATGCTGAAAAACCTTTTATGTGTTTTAGGAATGCTTCCACATCCTCAGGCTTACAACAATTGATTCCAAACGCTTCAACTTGAGGAAAACTTGCCACCTTCTTATAAGCTTCTTCCATTGAATCTCCAAACGCAGTCTGCGTCGGATTCCCTTCCTGTTTCACAGATAGATCAACTTAGTCTCTTAATTAAATATCGTTGATCTGACCTTAATCGAGAATGAGGTCCAAACTTGAACAGATGGGAAATGAGTTTGGATGAGATTGAGAATGACTTCTGCTTCTTCTAAAGAAGGCATTGTTTCAATTGCCAAAAGATCAACGCCTCCATCCACGAGTCCCTTCAGTCTTGGCAAATGCATCGCTTCTAACTCAGCCCTCGTCACTGATGACATATAAGCGCCAGAATATTCGGAGCCATCTCGCAAATAGACGCCGTAAGGTCCAACTGATCCAGCGACCAGTGGAGGCTGACGAACATTTCCATCTTTGCATGCAAAAAAGAACGGTATCAAATTAAGAGAGACATTTAGAACAAAGATGACAAAGAAGTAGTGGAACCTTTAGGGACAACTCATAAAAGGGTTGCATAGTTCCACCCCAAGTAAATTTACCAAACTTGTCAGAACCCACAAACTTTTGCACAGCCAATTTCGCTAATGTTGCAGAATCCTTAATCAGTTGTTGAGCCGCGGACGCCTCCAAATTCATAAATTTTTTGAAACCTTCCAACGTAGCTTGGTATGATGCAGTTTCAACGATGTCAGCTCCAGCTACAAAATATGAAAAATGTATTTCGCATTTAAACAAAAACTTGGCAAACCTTCAAGGTATCCTAAATGAGTGGCTACCACAGCGTCAGGGTCGCTCACAAGGGCTTTTGCCGTCCAAAGCGGCTCTGTATGGACATCGAAAGAAACACGAGGATTCAGTTCATTAGACAGTCCGCCGTCCAGCAGAAGTAATTTTCCAGAATCCATTTTTCTGAAATTTTTAAAGGCAAAAAATAGACGAACGAATCGAAGCCAAAACAGGTCAGAAATTCATATTAAAACTGTCGAACGGACAGAGATGGCGATTCTTTTGATTTAAGACCTAAAATATGTCACTTACCTAAGTTACTTAAGCTAAGTATGAACTTCATACTCATACCCGAGGATGAAAAGCGAGGCAGTTCTTATTTCTGAAAAGGGTCGGGGGGATATTTTGGAATTTTTTTTGGTCAAAATAAAATAACCTCACAAAATATGCGAAAATAAATTGCATGAAGACCCGCGTTGGCGCGAGGTCAAAATTCGC
>JAQIXN010001070.1:0-23410 GCA_034698145.1 Proisotoma minuta | reverse complement strand
TGTTTTTATTTGAAAGGTCTAAATCGAGACACAAGTACATTTTAAAAAAAAGATGTTTCGCTTGATGGAAATACAGGTTCGAGAGTATTTTGCAAAGTAAATCAACATTTTATAGCATTTCTCATGAAACGGTAGCAAGTAGTAAATAAAAAAAAAATTATGCCAGCTCTCCTTGAGAATCTAAAACAGCCAAGAATGCGTCATATGTCCTGGAAGAAAAACATTTCAACTTAATTCAATTATTCCATAATTTTATCATTTTTATTATTACTTGTTGATAGCTCGAAGATCAGCTTCGACACATTTGTCCAACACATCTCCAGAAATCATTCGAAAAAGCTCGACAGTGGTATTTTTGCTCATTAGATAGGTATCTTTGGAAATATCCTCCACTTTTTGCTTCAGCATCATGAAAATTTCAGGCTGTCGAAGAAATTTCCACATAAGCGGCCTGAAATTTTAATAAATAAAACATTAAACTATAATGAGATATATTGCATATTGTTATTTAATTCGATTTGTAAAACTTACAAGGGATTGACTCCACAAGGGTCTCTACGTCGTACCTTTTTGTAATTACCGACAAGCCATTTGACAAAGTTGTTTACAGACAATTCTCTTCTGTTTTTCTCAATTTGTGACTCTTTCGGCGATAAAAAATGGGACGCCGATGAGGTCCTGATAGAAGACAGCCTTATAGATTTTGTAATCGGACGTGGAGGCTCCCTCTTAAAAGATGTCGAAAAGATCGGCTTGTAAGAGGTTACGGGTGTCGTTGTCGCCGCAGGAGATTGTGTTGGAGGCTCTGAGTCTCTTCGAGTCATATTAAAGTTGATGGGAAGCGTTCGATAGCCACTGTTGGCGACAGATGAGCGTGGTGGCGGTGGCGTTGACGCCGAAATTTCTCCAAGATATTCTATATCTTGATCATCTTCACATTCAGATGGATTAACCTTTTTGCGAGACAAAGGAGCAGGGCCAGGGATCAACACGAGTCTTCTCTTCATTTTCAAAATTTATTTTTGGATCCGAATTTAAAAAAAAAACTTTCGAATGTTCTATTTGCTCTGGAGAAACTTTCAGACCGACTGAAAGTGAGAAAAGCAAAAGGAAAAGCGGGGAAAGATTGGTATGGCCTCCGCGAGTGCAATTCGCGGAGCGAGCTGGAATTTATGGAACAGACTGATGCGAAAGGGCACCGGCCCCTGGGCCCTTAAGGTAAGGACAACAGTTGTCAATCATAATTATTATCATTGCTTGGTAAAACTTTTAATTTATTCTCTTGAAATTAGACAAGTGGCTTTTCGATTTTCACTCTCGCATCATGTGAACCCCCACAAACACCCCCACGAAGCAACTGCCAAAATCCTCCTCCACCTACTAATTTGTGCTCGTCCTGCGCCACGACGCCAAGCCCACCGTTGGCGACACCGCCATTGCCTCAACCAACGAGAACACCTGTAGTTTTTTTTTTATAAATATTACATATTATACTCAAGCTTAACCAGCTTAATTTAATTAATTTAACAGATAGACTGGCTAGAAACGGATCTAAGTCACAAGTGTCTCGTTCGTCAAGCCTGCTCCTTGACTGTCGATGGCGTCACAAGAATTTTAACTGAAACGCTGTCCGCGTATTTAACCTACCATGAAAAATACAGATGCGCCCTCGACACTCTTATTGAGGCGCTAGAAGCATCAAGGACCGCAGGCGGCACGGCCCTCGAACTTTTAGATTGCAGACTGATTATGATGCGCTCGGAAGTGGACGCTCTAAAATGTAAAATCGCTGAATTGGAGGCATTTTTATGCAGCATACAGCGGCTAGCAGATGCAGCAGCAGAAACGGTATTTACATAGAGCTTTATTTAAAGGGAGATAAAAAATTAATTTGTACTGTTTTGTCCATAGGCGTTTTTGGGACATGCAGAATATTCTTCGTTAGCCATGTCAGAGCGTGTAATGTCTGTCGCGAGGGAGGTCAGTAGGAAGTTGAACAATTTTAAAATTACTCATTTTTAATTGCAATTAAAAATTATTATTGTTTTGGGACAGATGGAAATAATCAAAGAACAATCATCAAGAAAAGAGCGAGACGCTGTTGAACTTCAATCTGTTGTAATTGTCGAGTCTGGTCGTGGGCTTAAGTAATTTTATTGATGTACTAAAAATCTTGTCAAAATTGTAAGCTTTAATTTTTCAAGAATATATAATAGAACAACTATTTATGATACATTTGCTAAAATTCAGTAATTGTCTTGATATTCTTCCTCCGCTTCGTCGTATGGTAGCTGATAGGAGAGATGGGCATGTCGAATTATTGTGAAAGAGTCTATTATTTTTCCAGCCTGGAAAATTCAATTATGTATGTAGTTCCAAATTTTGGTTACTTTTCCTTATATGAAATACCTGATCGTCTGAAACTTGTTCCATGGTCAAATGAGTTTTATTTATTGCCCTTAGTCTAGAATATCCGTAATCTGTCGATCTGAAGGCTGTCCACGATGGCAGGTGTCGGATGAAATCGTCATGTCGTTCTTTACAGCCTGCCGACCCCGTCGTCACATGAACTGGGGCTCTTGGATTGAAGTAGGGATCACTCCCATCTGCTTTCTTGTATACTTTGCGATTGTATACAGGGTACATTCGTTCGTAGCTATGCTCGTGGGCCCAAATCATTAAATCCACGCCTTGTTCCATGAACATGTCCTCCAGTCCTACAATTTAAGATTTATGTTAAAATTAGATATGGGCATTACTAATACCACATTAGACATAGATATATAGTTGATATTAAATAATATTAATATACCAAAAAGTCGAAGAAAAGGCAGCCCCACTCTAACTCTACTTTCGTGATTTCTACAATCGTCCGTATTGTTATTAGAGCAGTACATGGGCCGATGACCAAAGACCACGATCCAAGGCACGGCGTCTCTATTTAAATTCGCTGCTCGTAAATCATTTCCCAGCCAGTTCCACTGACGTGCGGCATGGCCCCATCCATATTCCAAAAAGTAGTAGAATTCTAGACATTTTTTAGACAAACATTGGAGAACAGAACATTGTATTATTGTATACATCATTATTAACTTTTACCTGTGGAAATGGAAACGAAATGAATGGGTCCGAGGTCAAAGGAATAAGCCATATCTCTATCTCCTGGCATTGCAAATCGGGATTTGTAATGAAGAAAATTGTCTCGGTTTTCATGATTTCCAGGACAGGTCATGTAAGGGACGTAAGCGGCTAAGGGTTGAATAGCGGCCATGAAATCGTCTCCCACGCGCCCATTGTCTGTGTCCAAATCGTAGCCAAAGTCGCCGACGTGGAGGATGGCGTCATAAAGTCCATCTGCTACCTCTTTCGCCAATCTTGGAAGACTCTGGGCATTAACAGCTCCCATATCCCCATAAACTGCTAGCGTTGGCGACCAATCGTGACCTTCAGGAGGGGTTTTGAAGGTGAATATTTCGCTTAGGGCTTCGTCGCTGCCGCAGTGATACACTGGAATTTTAAATTATATAAATTTTATGGCTCAAAATTTGTAAAAACTAATAAACTTACGATAAAGCGTGTCAGGATTAAGTCCCTTAAGAGTTACTTTATGTATGTACTGAACAAGACGCAGCGGTCCTGTGTCCACAAATTGACTACTGACCCCGGTGACTTTTCCTTCCCAAAGTTGACTTGCTCCAAATTCAACAAACGGCGTTGTGACGTTGTCTAAAGTGCTCCATGTCACGACCATTTGGTCTAGTCTTTGGCCGTATGCTATGTGGACATGTCGGGGGTCAACATTATTGGGTATTGCCACAACCACACCTCCCAAGGTGAAAAAGAGAAGTAGTCGAAGCGTTTTCATGATTAGGACTAAATGCGAATAATAATTTAATAATTTACGTACTTCATTTAATTTGTGGGCGTTTTATGTAATGAATGAAGTAATATTGATAAATGCTTAACTTAATAATTAATGATTATAGTGGAACTGTACATAATGTGTATATTTGTTCCATATTTTACAGGGGAATGGAAGAGAGGAGTTAGATACAGTAATATTATAGATTTCCAATAAATATGCTTAATCAATTTTCTAATGTTTTCTTTGAGTACAAATAGCAATTTATGCTTGAATAGTCCCAATTTTAAGGACGAAAGAACAAAACAAATGTTTTCATATAAATATATGTTTTCATAGTGCAGATGAGATGATCATTAAATTGCCACATGTAACTAATTTAATAGTACTGCTGATATTCTTTGTTGTTTGATTAAACAAATGGCTTAAGAACTTAGGATGCCATGTTTGAGTTTGGAGCGTGAGTTATGATGACTCATCATACTAAAATGACCTGATATCAATTCAGAGGAAGGACCTGAGATTGAGGGGGATACACAACCCCCAAAGTACAGATCAACAGGTCAAACCAGAATTTCAGAATAACAATAGTTAAAAAACAAATGGTTAAAATATGAATTGCATTTCTAAAATTGAGGAATCATCTATTGTGCAACTTATTGATTTTGTTATTGACGGATTATTTTAGCAATTGCATTGATAGAATTGAAGACATTCTTATAAATTTTGTTTATTCAGACAAAATTTTAATAAATCTCTGTAATAAAATCTCAATAAATAACTTTTACAAGCGTAAGATATTAAAGTTAAGGATCTGTCGTTGTATTATTGCTACTTAGCGTCCCGGAATTTGAATTAGATTTTGATGAGCCTGAATTTAGTGAAGAGCCCTTGAGTTCCAAATATTGAAAGGGAACATGAAGCGTTCGACTTTTAGTCTCTACCAATAAATGTCCTCTTCTTGAAGAGTTTCCTAAAACCGTCACACTGTCCCCTTGAGATAGTCTTACTTCAGATAGAGTCCCTTCGTCTAAAAAAAAATGACGATCGTAAATGACAAATTACCTATTAAGTATGTATACATATATAACAACTAACAAAATTAATTACCTGGATAACTCATCTTCATAATTCGACTTTGAGGATAACCCAGCTTTGTATTTCCTGTAACTGTGTAACTTCTACTTGGTGGAAGTGGGGGTGGCCGCTCCAAATCTAGCCCGAATATAGAACATGTCATTTGCACAAGTTTGGGGTCACATTTATCTCCAGAGAGATCAAGAGGTTGGCTCAATGGCGGCGGTGTCCCTGAAATTGGCGTCGGTCGAGGTTTGAAACCTCCATTTGAATTGGTATTGCTGTTGACACTTGAACAAACGCTGTGGGCACCATTTATAACTGCAGTGGAGGAAGTTGAAAGCGCCGGTGGTAAGGGAATTATTGGAGGGGACAAGGAAGTGACCGCGGCTGGTGGAGAATATGAATTTGAGTTTAAAGCTTTTTCAGGGTGAGGTATCGGAGGCAGAGGACTTTTTTGCAGTGGGATGCCAATCGGCGCAATGGAATTGCCGCTTTTGGTGTTATTAAAATACGAAGGGATTGGGGGTGGTGGGGGTGGGGAGTTTGAAGCGGTTTTCAAATTTAGGTTTACCGCAGCAGCGGCGGGCGGATTAGGTGGTGGTAAATTTGGAGGAATATCTGGATTTTGAACTTGAATAAAACGCCGCTGGCGCAAGATTGGGAGTCGAAGGCGGACATGAAACCCACGCCATGTCGATTGTATCAATGTCGCAGAATTAGAACGTGTAGAAGAACGTAGGGATTCCAGTTTTTGTCTGGCTGCCTCGCTATTGAAAAATAAAGCAAACCAAAAGTTATTTTTTGGCCTTATACATATACATACTTTTTTTTATTTACCTTAAGAAAATATGTCGCTTTCCAACAGCCCAAGAAATTCGTGCATTTTCATTTGCTCCCCTCCAACTGGAAACAAATTGGTCGAAACGGTCAAGAATTAAATGGCAATCTTCCAACAAGCGATCCTCCATTCGATTCAAGCGGTGAAAAGGCCCCAAACATTTGTACCTTTGGAATATTAACACAAATATATATTTGCACACATATATTTTGATTGAAAATTAGCTAATAAAATACCTTGCGCCAAAGACCTTAAACCGCATCCTATGCGGATATCCATGTGCCATCAAATTCAGAGTCTCCGTCACTTGAAAGGCTCGAAGTTGTCGAGCTACGACATGCCGATCAAATAAATCCGGTTGCTCGCTGCAATTTAGTTTAATACAGCGGACAAAATGTGGTCGCGCGTGAACCAATGTCCGCAACAAATTGTCTAGTCGCGTATGAAAATCTTGAGTGAGGGTGCTTAACGGCTCGAATCCAGCCGCCAATTCAGAGGCAGACGCTGAAGATGGTGATATTCGGAAAGCTATCCCGCGGGGTGCGGGTTCGCCGCCACCCGCACCCAGAATTTTAAGCTCTGAGCTAAACAGATGAGAGGCAAATCCAAAAGAACAAGAGTGCTTATGAAATGCCGCGACCAAATCGTCTGACAGGAGATCGCGATTAGTGTCCAAAAAATCGGAAGCGTCATAAGTAACTTTGCCAGCGTAATGCTGGATAGCAAAGGAGCGTGAAGAATTTGCATTTGGATTGATTAGCAGTCGCGGATTTGAAGTGTGTTGAAGGGACATTTTGTGGCAAAATGATTCAGGGCTTCCGCGTAGAGAACATTCAATGTCGAGAAGTGACAGAATTCCAGTGCGCTGTTGAGAAAAAATAAATCGCTTGAGTTTTTTTCAAAATTATATTAAGCGATCTACATACCAGCGAGGAGATAAGATCAATACAAGGAACATTGTCCACATAGTCTAGTTCCCAATCACTGCCAATTCCTTCGTCCCTGCACGACTCGACCGCTGCTTTGAAAATATGGGTGTTGTAAAAATGTTGCATTGTCTCTGCAGTCAGATTTATGCACAAATGTTCCAGAGATGAGGGCTGCAACAAATTAGGAATGAACAAAGTTTAGCAAAAAAAGTCACATTTTTCCCCGAAATTTTTCAAGTAATAAAATTACCCTCAAGTCCTCAAAACCAAACATGTCCAGTATTCCAATAAATCCGTCCGTAGTTTGTCGTACGGCATTATTGAGAGCTGTCATACTTTTGGACGCTTTTGACCCTGCAGTGCCGACAGTGGAAGCATGTTGAGATGCCACTTCCATCTGATTGTGCACAGAGTCCGCAGAATCCGAACTTAACGTTCCGGAATTTGAACCTGCGAGAGATTAAACATTTACTTTTTTTAATTAAAAATCTTTAGTTTTAAGTCAATTTAGTTTCAAGTACCTAATCGTTTGAGACTGTTGGCCCTTCGTACAATTGTTGCAACGGTGCGAATGTACAGTGACTTTGCGAGGGAGTCGCGGGCAAAATTACAAGCGGCCGCTGAGCATTTTGAGCGCAGCAACGCGCCCAAATTTGAAGTGCGAGTTGTGAGTCCTTGTTTTAAAGCTGATTCTGAGACGCCGAGAAGGGAGGCTGCAGATGCAAGTTCCAATTCGCCCTGATTTGGCAAAAAAATTAATTTTGATGAAGATGCTCTGAGATGGACAGATTTCAGTGATTTCTACCTGAACTTCCATCTCGGATGAAGATGATTCTTTGAATTCCACATTTCCCAAAAGAATGACGGCCGTTAGAACACGGACAACATCCAAAAACGGAATTCCCAACATGCCTGAAAAAAGTTATAGGTGTTTTTAAAATCGCTTAATTGCTTGTACTTGGGCTATTTGTAAATTCCAAAAACCAAATCAATCGCTCACCTAAGGAAGCTTTCCATTCTCTGAACCTTCTTGCCTCTTCCTTTTCATCCGTTCGATAATTTGGTCGCCTGAGATATCTTAACGTTTCTGAACTATGTCCACCCAATTGAAGCCGTTCCCTTTCTTCGTGACTAAGCCCCGCCAACATTTGGTAGAAAATGTCATAGTTCTTTTCGTCTTCCACGCATTTGACCACTCGATTCTGGTCCAGGAAGTAGCAGTGGACCTTGGTCCGATATACTGTCCCCTCGGTCACTTGGACCTCAATAAAGTGACCCTGAAATAAAAGTTTTTCATTTTTTTGCAACGCCATCTGGCGTTTTTATCATCTTTACAAACTCACCACTCTGCTTGAATCTCTATTAAGGACCGTTGAAGCAGTACCAAGAGACCTGAGGACAGTTATTGAGGCAGAAAGATGTCGAAATGCATCCGAACTTTGTCCACCACCCGCGAGCTCGAAAAGTGTTCGGAGAATGAGCATAGAGTTGTAAGTTTTCCCCGAGCCTGAGACACCGGAAAGGATAATAGCTTGGGGATAACCACTGTCTCCTTGTTGACGAAGGGCCTCCTGAACGACCCTTCTAAGGGCAGGGGGCACCTCATGGTCATTGGTTGAAGCCAATGTCAGAGGGTTACCGATGGAGGTAAGGCGGTTTGTGAGCAGTAGGATTGGGCCAGTGTGGATCTAAAATGAGAGAATTTCCAAAATTATTAAAATTATTCGTAGCGCATCCCACTTATTTGTTTTATCTATTCTTTTTCTATAAGATGTCTACGTTTTAATAGATTGTGATTCACTTGCAGCATGAAAATAATTCATTTTTCTTCTATAAAAGTACCTTACAAACATTCTTTTAGCTATCCAAATTATGGGAGTGTAGTAAACTATAATAACATGGCACCCTCATTTCATTTTATATTTATGACGGATAATGATATCCCATTGCAAAAAAAGTTTCAAAAACAATTCCTAGAACTGTCTAAAAGAATGATGCAGGTACTTTTACAATTAATATGAACTACCCTTTAAAAAATTTTTAGCAGATCCAAAATTTACCGAATATTTGTTGACTGCTGCTCGTGCCTGGATGCATCGTATAATGGCGTCCTCGGTCAACGGGCCGACTAAATTAATGAGATCCTCAACGTCTCCAAAATTTGGCTGTGTTTGTGGACTCTTTTTCCCTTTTGAGTTTGAATTTGAGTTGGATTTGTAACTTCTAACGGATCTCCGATTTGACGGCGATTTTCCAGCTCGCTCTGAAGATTTGTTGGAGAGGGAAAGTTTTCCATACGAACTCTCGGAGGGAGAGATATCGCCATTTGTTGCGGCGGATGCAGACGCAGCTGTCGAATTGGAGCCCAGAATTAAGGAGTGGGCATTCGAATTTATGACACAAGAACCACTCCCACTGCTTGACTGAAAATATTTTTACAAACATAATTAGAATTTGGAATTATTACTGTGCATTTATAAGAACTTGAATTAGCATATTCGTCTCAGTTTGGAGTTGAATTTACCGCCACAGCGCTTGTAATAATAAAATTGCTTTTCAAATTTCATAGTTGAAGTTTCATTCAATGGTGTCAGAAATTTGGCTCAAATTTATTGGCATTTAAAAAAATTGATGTATTATTTTTTGTATTTCTCAATACCTGATTACCATCCCGATCCCGTAGTCCAGAAATTCCGGCAACCACTCCCAACTTTTCCTGGTTTTGGTTGATGTTATTATTGTTGTTATTGTTATTTGTTCCCGAACAGTTCGAAACTCCCAAAATATCGCTTCCGATCCGTAGCACCTCTGGAAATTTAATGATACAAATTTCATTTCCATTTTCAATATTTGCCGTGTAAAATGTCACTCGCTTTTTAACTTTATTGCTAGTTCCACTCATTTCCACAAACTATGCAAAACTAAACAATTTACAGCTTGTGAGAATGCAATTAAAATTTATTTTATTTCATTCGGCATGTTCAATGTCATAAAGATCCCTGTCGGTGTCATTTTTATCGCTTCCTTTAATAAATTGTTAAAATTATAATTGAATTGCGACTACTTTTGTAAAGTTATGAGATTGTGATAATTTTTTTCTTGACATGAGACAATTCAACAGTCGGCAGCTGAAAATGATGAATTGTCATCCTGTAACTCAACCGTAAGATTTCCCAGGCCAAGTTTCAATACAACGTTTGTCATTTTTAAATCCATAAAATGATACGATTTTGTCAACAACGTCAAATCATTGAAATTATTACATTTAGCAGCAAGCTGATCAATTTTTGAAAAAAAGGTAAGTTTCAAATGTAAATTCCTCTTTGATAGTAAATATATAGTAAAGTCGCTATTAATTAATTAGTACTTGAGATGACTGTAATTCAAGTTTTATTTTTTTTATATATATTTTAAATAAAAAATAACAGGAAACAACTTAATTCCCTGCAGGCTTTTACAAGTAAAGTTGTACATGTCATGTAGTGAGCTAATTGCTGCTCTTCTGCTGCAGAAATTAATTTAATATTCCATTGTTTTCTTGATATTCCGTACTTCTCTTTGCAATAATTATAACATTCTATGAGAAAAATGAACTTTTGGAGATGCAAGGTTTGAATTCTTTAAAAGATTTCAATAAAAGAAATTATATTGGATGTTTTTCGTTAAAAAATAAATAAAATAAACCTATTTTATTCTATATCTATTCTCTGACTTTTGACTTGGCTTGATGAACCAAAAGGTATATATAGAGAGAACTTAAAAAAGGTAAAAAAAAAAGTTCCTCTTAGGTGGCCCAATTAGTACATATGTACAAGATTTTTTTTACTTTGAGAACAAGTTCACACAGGGAAAAAGAAATGCAGCTCGTTTTATTTTGTAAGTTTTACGTGTTAAATAGCAAACTAATTATTTAGTACAATGAATGGGGGCAAAACGACAAAATTATAAAAGGAAGCCAAGAAATCCGATACGTTTATGGTGCGTGCATGATAAAAATGACATGAAGATTTGACAAATTTGACAATTGATGGGAATCTTTTCAGTTAACAATTCAAAAGTCACTAGTTTATAAGCTAACAAAAATCCAAGAATATTTTTATTCCGAAACTTTTACCGAAACTTTTACGAATTTTCAATTGTCTCAATAATAAATAAAACAAATTCCAACAATAATTATTTGTATAGCTAATGATAAAAAATGAAAATATTTTTATGGCTTCAAACTTGTCAATTTCAGAATCAATTACCTTCACTCCTGTTATTCCTAACTTGCGTGTAATTTTGCGTAATTTTAATTTTAAACGGTACTTTTGGCTTCAGCTCATTTTCATTTTGGCTTTTAGTCACTGGAGCTTTTTCCTTCCCTAAGCTTTTTGTAATTTCATACAAATTCACAGCCTCAAATTTTGGCACAATTGATGCCGTCTTGAAATTTTCAAATTCGAAAAAATTTACTGCAGGTTTATCCAAATACTTTTTGGATCGTTTTTTAAATATTTTGAAACGGGATTTTTTGGTAGCCAGAGTCGGAGTTATGTACATTTTAGAGCAAGTTTCAAGTGCAGACTGAAACTGAAGGAATTTTTAAAAGCCCTTAGCGTTGGTTTGTGATAAAATAAAGTGGCTCTTAAATGAGGTAATAATACGATATAAAAGTTATCTATTCGAAGGAATGAAGGAGGAGGAGAAGAAGATACAAACCCA
Source organism: Proisotoma minuta (assembly GCA_034698145.1). Classification (NCBI taxonomy): domain Eukaryota; kingdom Metazoa; phylum Arthropoda; class Collembola; order Entomobryomorpha; family Isotomidae; genus Proisotoma; species Proisotoma minuta. The sequence continues at coordinate 11,997 of JAQIXN010001070.1, read as the reverse complement.
ATTTAAACATTTCTCACGCAATGTAATTTAAGTGGAGAAAGAAACAAAGAATTTTGTTGTACAAAGTGTTCCAAAAATATGCCTCTTTGAAAGTTGGTTGGTTTGAAAGAAGAAATTGGCTGCACATCTCTATCTGCAATGCTTCCAGTTTTACTAACGATGTGGAACCCAGATAATTTTTTAAATTGAGCGAGGTTTCTGGGTATTATATATACTTATTCAAAATTGAAGCAAGACACCCTGTGCAGTTTATTTCACGTGTCCATAAGAATACAGAATCAAAAGAAATGAAGAAGGAAACAAAGTTGGTTCATTTCGAAATAAATAATTAGAGGCTTCAACATTGTTAATAAGAAAGCAAAAGCTCCAGATAAATGTGTTTGCTTGAGGCTGGAAAACAAGAAAAGTAACTTCCAACTGAATGCTAATGAAACACTTGAAGAGAAAGACATTCCAGATTGATAGAAAAACCGGTACATGAGAAATTAATAATTCAAATCCGTAATTACAAAACCCAAATGAGATTCAAGGTATAAAGTATTTAATTTCCAAAGCGTACTAATCACTTTCTAAAATTCAGATGTCGGCATCTATTTACAACTGTAACTTTTACAAACAAGCTCACCTTTTTGGAAATTTTCGTTTTCATAATATCCCCCATTGGGTTGGGGTGGGAGTGGTTTGTTGGGGTATGGCAGGGGTTGATTCATGTAATTGTGGTGGGTGCCGTTTCTGGGGAGTGTGCCCCCGTTGTTGTCACTGGACCGATGATGAGGAGGCACTTGTGGCACTCTTCCATTTATGGCTGGCAGATCCAGTTCGAGCTCAAGCTCTGGGGATGAGCCCGAACCCTGACAATTAGCATTGGCATTTGAATTGTTGACGTGGAGGCGATTTCGAAGGGTGACGAGCTCGGTTGAAAGACTTTTGAGCTTCTGCTGTAAGTTTTTAGCTTCGCTTGAGTTGGACGCATCTGCAAATTTTTAAAATAAAATTCAATTATTGTGTGATCGCTACTTTGTTATCAATCAAATGCCAAGAGTTTTATTACTCAAAGGACTTAAGTAGGCAACTCCAAAAAGTATGAAAATTTTAATTGTAGAATTTTACAAAAAAAGGGCATGTTTTTGTAAAAAAACTAAATTATTACACTAATTATATAACAACAATCTGTACATAAAACACAACAATCCAGCAGTTGGTTGGGAGCCGTTCGCCTCCAAGTTCAATGTCAAAGGTCAATTTTACTAAAGTATCTTTACATTATAATTTGACCGAACCACTCCCTCAAATTTTGATTTTCTGGAGATTTTTTATCGTACCCCAACAAAAGTCTAGCCCTGCCCACCTCTTGGCAAATTATACGCTTTGGTTTCCCGACGGAACAAAAGGGCCCATCCCTTAAGGTCACCAAAACATTTACAATTGCCGACTCAGGGAACAATAAGTCTCCAAACCTTTTTAATGGCTTTTCTAGAAGGGATCATCCATTCATATTTTAAGTGGGTCCGATCAAACAAACGTTTGGATTTTAAGTACTACGATATTTATGACCAACCCTTGAGCAGAGTACAAAGAAATGAAATGAAAGAGTGTCAATGAGATTACAAAGAGCAATAAATCTTCGTCTTGCTCCAGCCGAGACTTTATTTTGTATTTTATTTCATGCTGAAGGACAGCCGTGGTGAATTGGAAGTTTTTAATTTCAAATTTAATTATCATTTTAATAGTTTTGTTGGGGAGCGTTAAATTGGATAATTAAGACTAGAGTTTTTTTTGAATAATTTATAAGTCGGTAAAATGATTTTGAAACTATTTTACTGCATTTCAGCATTATATAATAAATATCGAATTGTTGCGTTCTATTGCCAAATGCTTTTGTCAACATTATTTTTTTTTTAAATTAAAAGCTTAAATTTCTATTTAAAAAAGCTTAACGTCAATAAAATTATTTCAGAAATATCGGATTTAAATTATAGGCTTTGTTCCAAGATTGTGGAAGTACTGAAAAAATGGAATTTAATCGCCCCAAAGAACTGATTTAATCCCAATGAATCTGCAAATCGCATTAATTTTTTTATGTCTTTCCCATCAGCTTCTAATTGATCTTGATAGTTGACGAGTGAAGATTTTATTTTATTGAGTTGCAAATGTTGAGCAATCAAAAGCTAATCCTGTTTCACTGCAAACTGATCCATTTCAAGTCGGCAGCCGGCTACCTGAATAAATGCTTGAAAAATGTGCAGGGTCAAATAAAATAAATAGACAATTTTTCAGTCCGGAAAAAATTTCTAATGCACTCACTTATACCAACAAGATTAAATATTTATACCGGCACCAAACTCTGCCATTTTAAAAGTTAAAACTTAACTGTTAACCATCTCTTATTAATTTATGTAACAAATTGTACAGGGTGGTCTAAAAGATTTTCCGTGTTTCCTAATTAATATTCATCCGATGAATTGACCGCTGCAAAAAAAAACACTGCTTCGCATTTTGCATGTAACATGCTAAAGGAAGACCCAATAATTTAAAAACCTGCTGGTCGTCTAATATAATAACTGGGAGCTGCGAAACTAAATTATTGGGATCTACAGAACGTAAATTAAATTTCAAATTTAAATATCAAAAGTTTTCACATATATAAATCCCATGTTATGTGACTTGGTTCTGCAAAAGCATGGATTACATAATAAATTTATTTTTTGTTTGAGGTCAACTCGACGAGATACTGCCAATTATTTTTTTTTGCTAATTATTGATATTCCAACAATTTATTCCTCGGATTATTTGATACATCAATATCTGTTTCTATTTTAATTTTCAGGGGTTCCAAAAATTCTATTTCAACTATTTTTTTAAAAATTACGTAATTGAAAGCATGTGGAGTTGGAGTTGGCAAAAGTCGTGACTTTAATCCCCGATTTTTTTTACAAAATCCTGCCCCAATTAAATTGTAAAGAAAAGATTTGTCAGTGGCATCCAATTGTCATTTGTAGGCAGTTTAGGTGACAGATGGGGGCACAATGGAAAAGTGTCATTTGTGGCATGTTTTTCGTCTGTCGTGTTGTGTAATTAGTCAGGTTGTGTCATCCAATTACTGAAATAAAATACCCGAAAAATAGACGTTCATGGTAAATTGTTATAACTTTTGGGTAATGTAATATTTGTTTCAAATTATAAATTCAATGATATTTGTTCAGTTTTAATCAAAAATGTTTAAAAACACAAAAAGAAATGTTTGTTTTTACCTTGGACTTGCATACCTTGAAGCTTCTTCTCAGTCTCCCAAAATTTTTGCAACTCAGAAAAATACTTGTCCAAAATGAAAACTTTGGAGAATGTGGCCATCGCCATATTTCCAACTCATGGGACTTTTAGTGTTGATTAAACAATTAATTGGATAATTAATTGTCAGTTAATACACAATCATAATTTGCAACAAATTTTATATTCAGCTACTGATTTAATTCAATTTGTTGTCAAATGAGTTTTGCATCATAAACAAAACAAAGCCGCTTTCGTCCAACTTCCGGTGTAAATAAATAAACGTGGAAATTTGCCGGTCGTAGTAGAACGTGTTTAATTAGAGCATTCAAACGTTAGGCATGATTTTGCCAAAACTCTTAAAGTAAAACTCAACATACAACTTAAAAACAGTTTTATAAATTAAACATTTTCACGCCACTATTAAAATTTTCAAGGGACTTTTCAACAAATAGATTTGTTAACATCTCTGATTTGTTTTTTGTCATTTTGCAAAAAAAAAGAAGAAATAATTCGTAAATTGTATCTGATTGACGAACTATCACCCCAAAACACACTATTTGTAACAATTACTATTTCATAGCTAAATTTTCCATTTTCTTAGCTTTTGGCTATACAATTTTTGCAACAATTAAGCCCCTGGTTAAAATTCTGAGCTGCTGTTGGTCCTCCCAAAAACCACGAACTAAACCAGAACTATCCTGACTTAGGACTACTACCTTTGTAAAGCTTAAAATTTAAGCTGGGGATTGTTTATGAGCCTACCTCTGCCTTCCTTTGCTTTACCTGTCTGGCATTTGTTTGTGGCCGGTTTAAGACGAGAGAGATGTTTGTGAGAGTTGGCTATTACACCTGTGCATTCATTCGGACAAGATTTGTTAGTGGCAGTTAGCTGATGAGATGGGAGCAGGTAGTTAAAAGATGAATCATTAGGAGAAAAAAAGGAATTTCATGAACTGTTAGCCGAGCTACAGCAAGTGTGATTTTGACCAGAAATCTTGGTAAAGTTGATACGTAAGACTTGTCTCAATTTTTTAAATGTAGTTTCGGCTTCAGACTTTGCAAGTTTTAGTAAAAATTAGTAATCTAAATGCTCTAAACCAGCATATCAGCATTTCTACAATTCCATTTTCCCATTCAAGATTAATTTACACTTTGTATGGAGGGTCCACTATCAAAAAACAAGGAAGGACAACCATTAAGAAAATAGTTTAAGACAAGAAGAAAATGTATCTCTGCTGTATGTGATTTAAGAATTTGGTTTCAACGTTTCAAGGGTCTCTCCCTAAACTAAACGCAAACGTTTTTCACCTGTAACCAAAAAAACACAAACCACAGAAAGCAAGGCTTCTATTTTATTTACCGGCTTTAACTCTTAAAACTTAAGGGCTCAAGCATAAAATACTTGATTTAAAATTTTAAAAACTTATAATATTTTTAATTTATATTTTTAAAATGGTGTGGATTATAAAGGACCCTTAATAATAAGGCTCCCCAGCAGGCAAAGTTAGATAGCTTGAGTTAAATGTTCCTCATTCCTGGTTTGTCATCATCCTTCCTCACCTGACCAAGTACCTGTTGATTTCATCCCTGATTCTTGATTAGATGCTGCTAGGACAAAAGAAAAGAATCTTCTCCGGTTACTTTTCAAAAGGGTCCTTCACAACTTTTGTTAAGGAATGAGACAGTTAGATTTGTATAATAAAAAGTAGCTCTGCGAATGGTCCATGTTTGTTTAGCTAGAATTTAAAATGGGATTCACAAAAGAAATAATGTTTATAATCTTGTGCTGGGATCTTGAATCAAATCAAGTTCAGTGTCCAGTTTCTAATTTAAATTTTAAAACCACATTTTTGGTTTGCATTTCATTGTCACTTGACTTGACTTTTGAGAAGGAGTTAAAACGAAAGGAAAATTCAGAGGAAATTGTTGAAAACAAAAAACAATATGTGTATTGCAAAAACTTACAACTTGTACATTTAAGTAGTTATTTAGGATAAGCCTAGCTTTACTTTTTAAATATTTTTAATGACGTTAGAATGCCTCAATAAAAAGATTTTGCAAAGCATAAATTATAATTGGTCTACTTTAAAATTATAACGAATTATGATAAAGATTGGAATTTATAAAATGAAATGAGCCCATTAAATTAAACCTCAAGAAGTTGATTGATTGCTACCCGAAGAAATGCATTTAAAATTCATTCTAAAATTTTCCTTCCGAATCTAATTTATTTATTTATCTTCTATTCAGTGGAAAAGTGAAGTTAGTTTTGCTTCCACTTATTACCTCATAAGCTAAGCTCTGAAAATAAAAGACGGTTAGGGATTCTTTGTGGAGGGTTGAAAAGAAATGGAAATTTAATGTTCCTTCAAATATCTTTTCTCCTCATTGTGATGACATGCACTAAAATAAAAATAAGTTGGATGGGGAAAAGCTCAAAGAGGCAGACAGCTCATTGAGTCCAGCTAAAATTAAAAAGATGTATTTGTGTGTTCAACGCTGAAAATAGGTTTTAAATATTTAGGGTGTCAAAAGAATATGTTATGTGAGAATAACGTTTTATAAAATATTTTCACAATGCAAATAAATTTTTATTTTTTTAAATATGCATTTTTAAAAGTTTAAAAAGTAGATTTGTAAAATGTTATTTAGCAATTGTGTGGATTTTAAAATTTTGTATGTAGCTAAATTTTCATAGCATCATTCACAGAAATGTTTTGAGAACTGAAGTTGAAACCTGTTCACTCCACCTGCGAACAGCTTTTGTAAATTACAGGTAAAGTTTTGCACCTGAGATGGATTCGCCTTGGTTGTTTTACTTGCATTATTTTGTTCTGAAATTTAAAATGCTAAAAACTCTATAATCAACTCTTCTGCTGATTATTTAACTTGAATAAAATGTCAAATCTTTTCAAAATATTTTTTCGGCATTGGACTTAATTTAAAAAGATAATAAAAAGCACTCATTTTACAATTTTACACACCCTGCACAAAACATGTAAATCGGAACATTTTAATCATGTTTTTTAAATACATTGATTATATCCTGAAACTTTCAATTACAAATAGACATTATTATTCCTAAAATAAAAATGCACCGCAAACTTTTATAGCTTCCTCTTTTTTTATCTCATTGCTTTACTTTGTTTTATAAAATGCTCAAAGGTTTTATTGCTCTTTGTTTGCCCAATTAAAGATAAGTTTTACCAACAAGAAACTGGGACAAAGTTCAAGGCAATTATCAAATTAAAAATTAAACCAGAACATCACCTTAAGTATTTTTAATTAGAGGGAGAAGGACAAATCTTCCTAATTAAAAAGCCGGATTCAATTCTCACAATTTGCATTATTACAGAAAAAGTTATTTTAAAGTACCCTGCATATTCATCCGCCCCATAAAATATAATTGCATGGATCAAAACGTGTAATTAGTCTACCGACATTTTACATATTTATTATGTATACAGGGTATTGGAATTTTCAAGTTATATCCGGTGTTTAAAGTTTTTCCGATTTATCAGTATTCCCGTTTAGCAGTTGTGTATTTGTTGCGCAACAATTCAAGCCGACAATTAATTGTTGAAAATGAAAAATGAGGCGTTGCGTTGTGTGGAAGCTTTTCGTGAACATGTTAAATGAAAGATTGATGGAATGGGCGATAATGTCAAACTAACTTTTTATGGCAATTTTTACACAATAAATTGGAACTATCTTGTCCAAGACATCTTGCTTGGCTTTAGGTAATTGAAATTGAAAATGTTTGTAATTTCACTAATTGAAAGAGTTTGAAGGCATTAATAAAATTTTATAAGATCGGCAAAAAAATAAGAAACTGCGAGATTGTTGTTGTCTTAAAAATATTTACATGTTTTGGCATAATCTATGAAAACCATGAAATTCTCACTTTGTTTCAAGTTGAATGGATATAAACAAGGACAAATTTAATCAACAAGCCAAACACAACTGGAATACAAAGATGAACAAATAGTTCAAAGGCTATTGGAATTACAAATAAGACTAAACTGTATAAACATGATTTAAGTAGTCAACTAACAGTATCTATTTGTAGAGTAAACAAAACTGAGAATAAATTAAATTGGTCTTTATATCCACTCATACGTTATTCCGTTCTAGCTTTACAAAGTCAAACTGCATTGATTTGCTAAAGTATAACGTCAACACTGGTTTTTTTTAAATTTTAAACATGTTAAGAAATAAGATATTCGGATTTTTCATGGTTTTGTTTCTATCTTTCAAAACTAACGCTCAAAATCTTTCCAATGTAAGTTTTTTTGCAAGATTATTAGCTCATTAGCAATTGAAAGTGAATTAATTATCGTGGGATGAAAAACAAGCCACGACATTGCTTTATCTTAATAGCAATTTGATAACATGCAATTTCAATTAACTAATTAATTAATTAATTAAACTGCAGGTCAAGGAACCTCTGATAAATTGTAGCGAAGTTGCTGGAATTTGTCCAAATATTTGCGGTGATGACGGAATACAAATGTCGTCCACCTTTTGCGACCCAGTCTCCGGAAGCTGTGTCTGCGATTGTAGAGATGTGAGACATAAATTAATTACTGCTAATGCTTACTAAGGGTTTAATTTAAATTTAATTCAGGTATTAGGCAGTTCCTGTGTGAAGACGCCATTTACTCCATGTTTTCAGGATTGCGTTCGGAAGGTAACAAAGTAAAAAATCTACAAGATTCCGATATCAATCTTATCATAAACATAACATTTCATATCAGAACCCAAATCCTGAAGTTTTTCTTTACGAAGGAGGATCGTGTCTAGTTTCAAGTGTGACACCTCCAAAGGAAATTTGTGCTTGCGAGTGCAGCCTCAGGGATGATTATGTCGAGACTAATGATGTATTCTGAGAAAAATGTTGTTGAAATTTTGGGAAGACAGTTTTTGATACTTTTTCTAATCTAAATCTAGATTCTTGCATATAGAAGGAGTCAATAAAGCAGCAATTTGCTCTGATACGAGTTTATAAGCATCTTAATTATTTGGCGCCAAATCTGAACGAAAGTCATTATTAAACCTCCCATGATCCAGAATTTCCAGAAATGCATCCTAGTTTCTTAATGGGCAACCGTCTAATTTTTTTCAAAAACAATATCAGAGTTGAGTGCTTTAAATTTTCATTTCATTCAAAATTCATTCTAAATCCAAACAAATGCAATAAAAACAATAAAAACATTTTTAGTTGTGACAATTCTACAATACATTCACTCATTTTGCAACAATGGCAATATGTGACAAAACAAAGAAATGGCATCGCATGGGCAAAGCCAATTTAATAAATCAGACCGGACAAAACATGTAATTTAAGTTAGACCACCTAAACTGAAATTGAAACAATTGTGTTTCAACAATCTAAAAGCATTTGCCATTTAGATAAACAAATAAATTAGGAAAACAAAAGAAATTTTGGGAGCTACCAATAATTTTGTCAGGTGCATATTTTTCTACTAAATCGTTTCTCGACAAGGAAGAAGAATGTGGAAAGTTTGAAAGTTATTCTTCAGATTGTTATCTTCTACTAATTTTATTGCCTTGTTTTATCTTGATTTAAACCATGACCTCACAACATGAATTTAAAAAATCTTATGTGTTTTCATCTGAATAGAATAATAATTATTGTTGTGACCAAAAAAGCTCTTCTGGAAGCTCTAATTTGACATTTTTCCAGAAACTGTCAGATGACGTTTTTAAATTAAACAAAATAATTCTCAGTGTAGATTTTGCGATAGTTTAATTGATTGGAATTTTGTTGGTTTTGTATGTGGTTGAAATACTAATGTGACAAATGCCTTGTTGAATTGATCCTAATGTCAAATCCTGTTCTGCCACTTGTCCCCTGTCACGATTTTATTGGCTATTAAATTTTAAATTTAAATAAAATCAAGAAAATCTTTAAAGATAAGTCCTAATCAATCATTTAACGTTTGGCATGTCAAAAATTGGCAGTTTGTGAATTGTGAATGTCCCCTTTGGTTTGTCAAAACTAAAACTGGTTCCGGTTTTTTAAAGCTTAATCCTTGTATGACATCTGCCAAATGTTTATTGATAATCGATGGATTTAAAGGTTTATTTTGTATTGCACAAACGTAGCCAACAAACATTAGTACGTGGTGGATTTTTGACCTTTTATCATCATCGAAAGGGTATAAATGGTTTATTGATTGGACATTTTCTGTCCCAGTGACAATTTTCAAAATTTTAATCGCCAAATTTTTACATCCGAAATATGCAAACTAGGTTTTGTTTGTCCAAAAATGATGGTACCGAAAGACGGACAGACTACAGAGTGTTCACATGATGCAGAGAAAGCACTGGAACTGAGACACACATCATAATATTCAAAATTGTCACCCTCCTGCCAATTTAAATTAGGGAAACCTGACAATTTGAAAAGTTGACGGAATAATTTTAATAATTTTATTATATTTCACAATCACAAGTTCAAGTTTTTTTCCTTAAAATTTTGCGTAGGTTTAAGATTTATCTCAATTTGGTCATTATTCCTAGTTTTTGGAGTTGTTGAAAGGTTGCAATCAATCAACTAGAACTGGAACATAAACAAAAGGAAAACCCTTTTGATTGCATTTTCTTGTAATGTCAAATTGTCAACTGAAGCCTAAAGATAAGCAAGATTTAAATTTTAAATACGTGTTGGTCTGGATTATGGATTAAGTAAGTTCTTTGTTTTGTAAAGATTTAACTCCGTTAATCCAAAGTTTAGCTATTTACCTTTGAATATGCTTCATCAGATTTGAGAGTATTTTTTAAATAAAATTTATCCCGTTTGAAATTTGAATCTATGATTTATTGCATCCACTCGAACCTTTGATTTGACACGTATTTGAGCTAATTACTTGATTGCTGGAGGCAAAGCCTGTAAATTGTAAGACTTTTTCTCCCCTTTAGTTCACAGTTCACACATAATAAAATCATTTATGTAAGCGTAAACTTGGATTGGAGATAAGCTGTAATTATATTAATTGAGATATCAATTTTTATTTGAAATATGTTTTATGAAATATCAAAAGATTGCAAAGTGTAAACTACAAATATTGAAATTAAATATGTAAAGAAATGATATGGAATAATTGCATATTTTTTTTAAAATGGCAGGTAGCAAAAAGTAAAACAAGAATGTAGCTTTAAATTGTATTCACAGTTGTAAAAATAACTTCAAAAGTTAGAATTGTACCTAGAATTGTAGGTATATTTTTATGCATATATCTGTAATTTAAAATGAACATTTTGTTGTGTTCATTAATTGTCTTATATCCCAAAAAAATATTATTTTGCTGTTTCATATATTTTATCATAGTAAACGTTCGACAACTACCATCATTGTTGCATCTTTCTACAATTCTCACTCAAATAGATCTTACATCAGAATGATGAAAAACAGATAAAAACAACCAAAAATAATTTGTTATAAAGACAAAGATCAACTTTTCTGGACTTCTCGCATGTATTTGTAACATCATAAATAATTGCCATCATAGCTTGATTCATTTTTTTAAATTCACAAAGGCCTTAAGTGCAGCAACGACAGCAGTGACAATTTTTTACAAACTAAAAACATACCATTCTCTTTCTGTCTTCTTTCTCTCTGCAAATGTCCACTTTTCCACTTTCTTTCAAACTTTTTAAACTGTTCACTTCTTCTTAATCTCCAATTTTCTCCCAAAGAAAAACTCCGTTTCTTTCTCCGTCCCCCAATCATCCCCTCATATTTTCGGCTTAATTCTTTAAACTGAGCCAATGCCCTTTCAAGTCCCTCTCTTTCTTTGTACCGGCAGAAAAAATCGGGCCGAGATATTCCATTTTGTAGCAGGAATTTGTCCCATTTTTCCAGCGTTTCTTCCAGAATCTCAACCTTTTCTTGGTATTTGTCCAACTCGTGTTCCAAATCGGATGAAAAACTGCAGCAACTTTCACTGCAAGTGTTGGAACTTGAATTTGACACTGAAGTCTCGGAAATTGAATCAAATTCTGATGATTCTGAAAACTGGAGTTCTCTTTCAATCTCGGAAAAATTTAATTCTTCATCTTCCCCATTTAAATCATGGCTTAATCCGAGACCAGAGTCACTTTTCGCTTTGCTCGGAGTAGCCCTTGGCGTCTGACTAGAATTTGAGGCAGAGTTTGAAGTGTAAAATTGATCTGGGGGCAAACTAGGAAGTTTTTGAGATTCTAAACAAATTCCAAGACCTGAATCTGTCGGAGATTTTTTGGGTTTTGATTTTGTTTTTGACAGATTTGTACTTTTTGCAAGTGACCCCAACCTTAAGGATCTAGGGGTACAGGAAAGTTTTATAGGTTTGCAGCTTAAGGGATTTTTAGCACGTTTTAGTTTTGTACTCATTTTGACTTGTTGTAAGAATCGCAGACAAAGTTAAACTGAAACAAGTTTACAAGTCGAGTGCCGACAGTTAAAAAGTTCTTCCCATAATATTAATATATGAGACGTGAAATGTGGATTTGTGCTGGCTACTTATTGGCAGCTAAATTAAATTGAATAAAATGCTTTCGTCAACTCATCCGCTAATTTTGGGTTTTTTCTCCAACCATTTAAATTTTAAATTGAATTGAATCTTCGGATCGGAACTGCACTGCATTGCGATGAATTGACGAGTTGGCCAATTGAATTGAATCCTTTAGAATTCGGAACAAAACACTTAAAAAAGTAAATCT
>JAQIXN010001069.1:0-23412 GCA_034698145.1 Proisotoma minuta | reverse complement strand
ACGGACGGACAGACGGACAGACGGACGGACAGACGGACACGATGGTTACATAAGCCCTGACTCGGGCTAAAAAATGATAAGTTAGTGAAATTTCTGCATTCAAAAGAAATTCCTTTTAATAATAAAACACCATGAAGAAACAAACAAAGTTTTAAAACCTTGGTTATTCTTTTATGCAAGCAAGAAACACGATGGGATCGAATAAAATTAAAAATGAGACATAAAACCCATAAAAATATTCAAATTGAATGCAAAATCACCAAATAAAGACACATCTAAGGAATCCCTGCATGCAACGTGAACGTAAAATATTGAAAACGAGGAATAAATATGGAAAATACTTTGTTTTCCGAGTTTTATTGTTCGATTGCTTTAAACAAATTTGGTAATCTCATATTAATAATACTAAATTTCCCTTCCCATAAATACAAAAACAAATATTGGCATTTTTCAATCTATTCAACTTTTTTTTAAAATCGGCAGGGATTTGATTTTCTTGCAAAAGGATTGAAAAATTGAAAAGTCTTTTGAATGAATATAATATATATTGATTGCTAAATTTGGTTGGATATTGAAGAAAACACTTAAAATGTTGATTTGTTGTTTATGGAGTCTGAGGCTGTCATTCATTGAGTTTATTTAAAAGTTGTACTTATTTGTCTGTTTTTGTAGCAGGTCTCGAAAAGGGCATCCAAAACACGGCGTATTGTAGAGAATTCATCAAATGAAGCTCTAATTCTAATGTTGAACAATATCTCTTCCCTGCTCCCTTGTACTACAAAAGAGACCCACACCCTTGTTAATAACAACATGATAATTTATTTTATGGACCACATCGTTGACTGTATCGCTTTCTCATTATCTTGAGATTCTCAGGCAACTTGAGCTTATCAAGATCTTGAGAGCAAATCTTCACCACGCACAGCCTCCTATCGTAGTCAGTCAATTGTTACAGGAAAAGCAGATATTAATTATTATTAAGCCATATTTAACGGGTTTCTGTCTTGTTAATCAATTATTGAGAAAAACTTGTTGCATTATTAGTAGAATAGAAATTTAAGCTTAATTTGTGTCGTATTTCAATGGGAATTTGAGACAACGATATTCTTGATTGTGAATAAATTGACGTCGAAAGTCTTTTCCACGATATTTAATACTTTACGACTGTGACTAACTTGTTAAAAATAAAAAGGGAAATAAGTAATCCTCATAAATATAAATAACAATCAACAGGTAGACTAACAAGCTGCAAGATTTCAGAACTAAACTTGCAAATTAAAAGTGAAATATAAATTGTTTAGCCAGCACCTTGTTTTATGATGCAATTTAATTTGATTCAATTCAAGTTTTTTTTGTGTTGGTCCATCATTCATTATTTTTCCACTGGTATTAATGTCATCAAAGGAAATCAGAGTTGATAATGAGCTCCATAAAGGATTTGGGCGAGGGAGAGAAAGGTAGTGGACTTTATTATCTCACACGTCTCATATTTTGATCCCTGCGTCGTTGGATAATTGAGACTCTCTCATAATAAAATTGGTAAAGATAAAAAAAAAGTCCGTTTTAGTTTTGTATGTAAATGGAACCTCCTCAATGACCAGATAAGTAATTTCCTTTTATATCCACGTTATTATATGAATTTGAGGCCGGTGGACGTTTGTGGAGTTAAAGGGGTTCCTCCCTTAAGTAATTTCAACCCAATGGAATATAATAAGTATGCCAAATAGAGAGGGAAGACACTGGGACGACGACATGCCAAAAATCCATTGATGAATGCCATAAACATAAATTTAACAAGGAGCTTTTGGACTCCCAATGGCCATAGATAAAATCCAATGGACATTTAATAAACCTGAGCACAGTATGCTCCTTATACTAATCCTCTACTTTGATTTTGATTCGATTATCGACAATGGCCAATAAAGCAGAGTGGATGGAATGCATATATACATATATAAATATATCGCCCACTCGTAAAAAGCCACTCATTTCTTTTATAAATGCTAAACATAATCTCGATACTCATCAAACAGCCCAGTTCTGTCTCACAAAAGTTACAAACCTTCAAATACCGGATTGGCAACATTCAAAATGAATACGAAATTTTTGAAAAAAACTTATCAATTGCTTTTATTTATTTTGTTAGTGTTTATCATAATATTTCGTAGCAAAACTTTTGAAAATACGACCCTTAAATTTTATATAAGCAGGTCCCCCATTTGGGAACCTCATGCTATCATACAAATGAAATGCGTTTAATATCAAATATTTGCCAGTTTCGATGTTTCCAAATTGTCTTTGCAAAAGCTTCAGCACTTGAGCCTTATAACAACCTGAGAATTTGATGTATAGAATAATAAAAGAAACTCTAGCCTTATTTGTAACATTTTCATGCAAATTAAACTACAACTTTTAACTTGTTAGACTTTTTCATGATAATGTGATCAGGTAAGTCTACTTTTTGGTACACATTACACATCCATGTATTTATTATTTAGGTGGCTAATGTTGCAATGTAGAAAATTCGAACAAAAGGACTACAATAAGCAAGTACAAGTAGCACGTAATTTAATTTCTCATCAATCAATTCTTTAAAAAGTTAATAGTCATTTAATATTTGGTATTGATTGACTGATGCCTATTCATATTCAAACCTACACACATCTCATCCCTAAAACAGCAGAACCTGTAACTTGCCTAGCTTGCAATTAAAAATTATGCATATGTAGTCTTCTTTCACCTTTAGCAATCTACTCCAACGAGGGCCTTTACAAGTTTCTGTTTAATTCCATGGGTGGTCTTGCTAAACCTCAGCCTACTCCCAAAAACACCTTAAACTTAATTCGTTTTCAAGCCTTATTGGCATTATTTATTGGTTATTAGTAACAAAAAACAATACTGCCGAAATATTTCAATAGAAAAGAAATTCGATACCAATGGAAATTATTTAACTAAATAAGAAGTAAAAGTAAAATGTTTCATTCTGCTATCTCTCTTCTTTGCTTTCACTTTTAACTTTTTCTCCTTTTTTATAGTTGTATAATTTTAAAATGCAAATAAGACATAATTATTATTACAATAAATATTTGTGTTGTAGTCAAGTGTGATGTTGTAAATAATGTTGTTCATTATAATTGTCAACTTCTCAAGGAAGAAGACACTTCCAATTTCAAAGCTTCATCTCAGGTGTTAATTGATTAGGCCAAAGACAACAACTGTTCTTCAGGAAACATTCACCGAGTATGAGACTAGCCCTGAAAATGAAATTTATACCTTGTATTACTTGTAATTAATTACTTTATACAAGCAAAAGCATTTTTATGAAAAGTCCAAATTTTTGAAACGTGTTAACGCATCATAAAACCAAATTCAAGAGTGACAGAGACTGTCTCCTACACATTGTTGACCATTCAATGGGACAATGGCAATAATAGCCCACTCATTCACATAACTCCAAGACACACGAGGTCTTGAAAATCTCAATAAGCTTGTGCAATGTTGTGTTCTCCTGTCAAAATCTGTCATTATATTATCACACCAAGAAACAAAAACAATTAACATTTGACCAAAAGAAGTCTAACATGAAAATATTCAGTTATCTCCCCATATGAGACCATATCACATATTTTAATTGAAAACGCTCTGCATCTACTTATACACATATATGATTCCATTGATGCAATAAATGGAGATTTGTCGGTTTCTTCTGCTGGTGACAAATACATGTAAGAAAGCTGATATGTATGTATGCGCAAAATTGTTTTCTATGCAAATAAATTAGTCTCGATAAGTGGTTTCATTTACTCCCACGCTCATCCATTGCATTATACATATATACTTACATTCAGATCCAAAGAGTTTCGGGTTACTTGTTTAATTTTGGCAATAAATCTTTAGCTCGCAAAATAAAAAGTAGAAAGCAGAGTAAATTCATGGGAATGCATTGGCATAATAATTTGAGACAGGAGAAAAACAAGGTAAATGGAAATCCATGCAGAGTTTCTCATCATGAGAATCTCATTTGTCATATATAATCCAGGGACTAGTAGTTTTCCAACCGCAGCAGCGACAGGAATAGAACTCTAATTTACTCTAAAGCACTTGTCTTGCTTATTATCTTTTAAAATGATTAAAATAATGTAAATCAAAGAAAAGTATACACATTATCAAGTTGATTGGTTAGTCCAAAATTAGTTTTGATAGCTGAGACAATTTTGTTTAAATTTATGGCAAGGTTAAAACCAGGAGACATGTAATTAGAAGGGAATAAACGGAGCATTATTAAAAGCCGCAGGGAGTATTTGGTTTACATGACTCAATAATTTAGTTCACCTGCTCATTGTTGTTAAAGGGAAGATTGCATTTCAATGTCAAGTCAAATGTCCGACCACGTATAAAGTTACAAAGGCACTAATTAACTATCCATGAAAAAATAAGACGACTTGGTTTGTTACATTTGTTTCAACACTTTGGACCCAAAAATCATTCCAAATTCCCTTAAAAGGAGTGAAGCATTTTTTATCTCTCCCTTTCAACATGCTAGGAGCCGCAAAGAAGAAATTATTTAGAAAAAGAGAAATCCGCTCTAAAGCCAAAAACTGTTTTTTTTTTCATTCACTTGGTCTCGTTTTAATTCTAAGCCAATGTTTTCGCATTTTTGGCCAACCTTCGTTCGGGGCATGAATATGTCTGTTGTGTGCTATATCTGCTCTGAATGTCAATTTCAACCTGTCTTCCATTTTTATATATACTACTACACATACGCACACTTTTTGCTTGGTGTGACATTTCCGGGCTCTTGTCTAATTTATTATGGAACAATGTTGTAAAGAGGACTAAAATACAATAGATCAAGCACTGATACTTTATCACCATTTTAGTCAGCTACAGTAAATAAGGAACCATAAATGTAAAGGTGACAAATGCACAACACGGACATTCACAAGGAAATACTTTTACCAAAGTGAAATTAGTCTAACAAGTTATATCGTTTTATCTAATGATCATTCATGTCCAGTTTTGTACAAAAATCTTGTTTCGTCATTCTTTACTCAATACTTAATCATCTCGTCATAAGGGCCAGACAGTTTAACTATTATTAACCGGTTAAAAGTGATACAATGCACATTATGTGTGTCTTTATATACGAGAGAGAACTAAAAAGAGTTAAAATAGACCCAGGTTCGGTGGCTTTTAACGTCTTAACTAACTGCTCCATATTTGGCATGCGAATGATCTTTTGCTCGGAATTTCGTAATCTGCATTTATAACTTGCGACAACTGACTTTCTTTCCTTCTAGTTAAAAATTCTACAAACTACGTGATTTTATATCGAAAAATACTTTTGGTAGTAAAAGCAGGATTCCATCCAGTTCGATCTGTTTTTATATTATAAAGCTGAAAGGATTTAGGAAGGAGAATCAAATGCAAAAATTTGCCCAAAATAGTTTCAATCTCTCTCCTCCCACAATTTAAGATGATGATGAGACTGAGCAGGGAAAAGGTTTCAAAGCGATGGCTTTTGCAGAGAGCTCCACTGCAATATGGCTAAATAAAGACTAAAGAACTGCGGAACTTCTTTGCACATTTCCCAGCGAATTTGTCTCTTTCCTGGCTTGGCATTGGAAGCGAAACAATCTCCACATTCTTTGTCCCTCTTTTCGCTCTTTTTTCTATAATCAATTCAAGCTCCTTATATTTCTCCCCTTAATTTCATAACTATTGTAGTAGTTAGCTTAACTTTCTCCTTTCTTTCCTTCTCCTCTCATACTTTTCTATACTTTGCAACTGTATTCTTTGGGTGAGACAATAAGGTATTATTATTAAAAGAAGCATATAATCTATCAGTTTTCTGGACTCTCAGAAATGGGGGTTATTTGATGCGGGATGGAAAAGGGCTCCTCCCACAGCCACAAAAAGAATCGGAGGAAGAAAAGAAAGCAGGAGGGAAAGAAGAGTTGTGGAAGGAGGGAAGAAGAGAAACAAGTTGTTGTTGGTCACTCGTCAGGTGAAGTGGTCGGTGGTGGTGAGGATCTTGAAATCTCTACTCCAACCCTGTCAATGCCTGCAACCAGTAGATCAAAACGATTCAGAGCAGCAACAACGGTGACCATTTCCGATAGAAAAACACGAAGCAAGTCCCTTAATTCATCCAACAATAACTCTTTATCTCGGGGTGAAAGTGCAACAGGGGATAACATTGAGAATCTTCAAAAACAAACAGTTCATGAGGAAAATGAGAATGATGGCAGCAGTGAAGTGAGAATTTTGCAAAAAGAAAGTGCTCAAATCTCAACGCTTATTGGAATTGGTAGCAGTGATTGTGAAAATATTAAAGAAGATGGAAAGATTAATAGTTCACCACCGAATTTTTGTGAGGGTTTAGAAAAAGAATCTATGAAAAACAAAAGTAAGAATACTGAAGAGGAGGAGACTGAAGATGCGATCAAAAACTTTGGCTCAATTTTAGATTCTTCACAAGTCAAGTGTGAGAAAACTGAGGAAGGTGAGACTGGAGTAGTAATTAAAAAAGAGGTGGATCAGTTATCTGGTTATGACGAGGAAGAAAAGAACCTTAAGGATGAGAATAATAAAGTAAGGGATGACGAGGGAGAAGATGTTTCAATGCCGATTAAAAATGTGAGTCCTTCTTCTCATATTCCTCCTCATAATAAACAGCATACTATTCCCACAAAACATGAAGGGGGAAATAATTCCACTGGGGCTAGTGGAAAGAATAAGCTCAAAATAGTTGAAGAGAGAAAGACAAGCGCTGCGCCGATGCTGCTGATGAACAACTTGCCGTACATGGGCGAACTGACCTTTGACACTCGACCCCGTCGAGGGAGGAAGCCAAAGAAAGCAGACATTTGTCAACTTATTTCCAAGAATTATGGGATCCATTTCCCACATTCTTACAAAAGTGTCCCATACACTGGACCTCCAACCCCAGCTCAGGTTCCCCCAAAAGCAGTAAAGAAGAAATCGGGAGTCTCATCCTGCCCCGCAACCACTTCTTGGAAACTATCATCTCCTTCTTCGTCCGCAGGCAAATCTCTCAAAGTTTCTTCAACTTTTGACCCCACCCATTCTTCCACAAGTTCAAAAAGTATTAGTCGCAATAGTGACACAATTTTGAGTCGGAATGCTCTTCTTCAGTCATCTCTTGGAAAGAGGGACGACAATGAGCCCTTAAATCTCTGTGTTCGGGATGCAAGTATTATTACAAATAGCAGCTATCAACCAAATACTCTCTTAACTTATGCTCAACAGCCCTTAACCAATTACTCAGAACTAATGAATCTCAAACTTCCCCTCCTGTCACCAAATCTATTCAACGACTTTCACCTAAAGTCCACAACTAACAAAATTGTTCAGAATATTTCCAGAAAACGAAACAAATTTGGGGATGAAGGAGTCAAGAAATTTAAAAGCTCCTCCAGTTCAATGAGATTAAGTGATGGAGATAAAAATATTAATAGTGTTCGTGATTCGAGTCTAGTCAATAAACTTAGTTTTCAAAACAATAATAATAATAATATCAATACTCAAGTCTCGCTATTAAAAGGGATGAATTCCAACTTTAAATTTGTTGCCCCTTCATCTTCATCAACTTCAAGCGAAGGGCGAAATAGTGTCCATAAAAGTGAGACGAAGAAGATGTGTAGTAGGAAAAAGACGGCAACTGCTACCAAATGTGAGAGTGATGATCAGTTGGTGGAAAGTCATGCGGCAGGCTCTTTATTTGGTCATGTGGAAGCAGGAAGCTCGAGCTCAGGGGCTCAAGTCTCAATTTGTAAGTTCAAGTTCACTGGAGGTGCCAAGCCTTCTCTTCAAGAGAAGAAAATGTTGTCTGTGGACTCTGGGGGAAATTTCCGCTTTTACACAGATAAGGACAAGGCGCTAGGTCCCATCAATGTCAAATCTGGCAAATTTCATAGCAATATTCAAAACTCGACTGCCACAAGCAGTTCTCCTTCCAGGGGAGAAAACGAGCAGGATTGTCAATATGCCTTCTCATCTTTGCCTAAAAGTGCTAAATCCATGTCAGTTTGCATGCCTTGTCGACCTTCGTCTTCAGCAACTCTTGTCAAATCATTGTCACCACTTGGGACAAATTTACCTAGCGAGGAGCCTCGAAAAAAATTTCATTGTTCAACAATAACACCGGCGGCTCCAGTTACCCCCACTGCCAAAGAGCTAAATGAGCTGCATCTCGTTGACTCCGAAATCGGAGAGTTTCCCCTTGGCCAGGGTGAGGACGGTTATTCCAGCTCACAATCTTCCGATGAGGGGCCAAGCAATAGTTCTTCGGCAGCATTTAGTCCATTTTCATCCGTTCAAGGAAATTTTGATGGGGGCGAGCTTTATAATCGTCGAGGACTGAGATCAAAGAGAAAGCGAAGAACGAGGAAAAGTGTGATGCGAGAAAAGTTGGAAAAAACATTCAAAGAGAAAGGGTTTCTTATTCAAACGCAACAATTAGAGTCCGCAGAAGGAGCCACTTACTGTAAGTTTAGACAACTGCGGAAATTCACACGCTACTTGTTTCGGAGTTGGAAAGATTATTTACCGGATAATGTGAAGGAGATTAACCCAAATAATAATAGTAATGCAAACCCTGAGGACACTTTACTAGGTAAGTTTTGCATAATTACCTTTATTGCATTTTAAGGCTTTTCTCTTTCTAATTCATTTATTC
Organism: Proisotoma minuta; assembly: GCA_034698145.1. Classification (NCBI taxonomy): domain Eukaryota; kingdom Metazoa; phylum Arthropoda; class Collembola; order Entomobryomorpha; family Isotomidae; genus Proisotoma; species Proisotoma minuta. The sequence continues at coordinate 14,711 of JAQIXN010001069.1, read as the reverse complement.
ACTAATAAAAAGGAGACCTTATCTGTTTGACTGATTAATAAATTTCTCAGCAGGAGGATCTCAAACCCCATCCACTATTAATACAATGATGGAGTTGGATGAAGAGCAAGATCTCAGCATAAACTCTCAAGACGTTCTCCATTCGGAGGATGAAGATGAGGAAGATGAGACTCGGCTGGATTTAGTGCCAGAGGTAACACTTATAACTCAGCCATCGACGGATGACGAGCTGGACGTTGAGAACGTTGACGAGGGCGCGGGACAAAGTGACAATAGCTCACCTCCCAGCAATGTTAATCAAGCCATCAGCCACGGGAACCAATCTAATGAGCATGAGTCTAGTAACGATAGCATCAACAATGACAATAATTGACGGCCAATAAATCATATCTCTTATTATCCCTTAATAGTGTTTATTTATAAACTTTCCTTTGAATTATCTACACCTACGACGACTTCTCTTACATATATAGAAATTGTTATCAACTTTACTTTTGACAGTCAAAAGCACAGCACTGTTTTGTTCGTGTGACATTATTTATGCATTCATGAAACACTGTCAATCATCAAGTGCCTGATAATTAATGTTATTGGTACGTATTATATATTATGGTGCTTTGAATATATGATTCAAATAAACAAATCAAAAAAGTGAGACAAAATATGTAATACCACCATCAAACTTAAGTACAGTCAAATATCAAATTATTATTATTATTATTATCATTACTATATAATTATTATGTACTACTCCAAAGAGAGAATAAACTAATGGTTGATATTCAAAAATGGATGCAAACCAAAATGATAGAAATTTTTTCCCAAATTTGCTTACTATTTGTAATCTGATAGCTATAAAGTGTGCACTTTGTAGCTGTAATATATTTGCTCAAATGTGGTCATTATTATTACGAGGGACCCTCTAAACTTTGCATACTCTTTGATGGAGTGAAATGACGGAGTGAGAAAGAGTTGTGACGATGAACACTTGGACCGAGTTTGAGAACAAAAAGTACTTTGTGTGTGATACGCTTGTGTTTTGTTGTGTGGGACGAAAGAATCAATTAATCATAACTGCGCTGCTTACATATATTTCATTTCTTATTTATTTCTCGTTAAGTTTTTTGGTAAAATGTAATTGGATTCTTTGGGTGGGAAAGAAACTCTAAATACGACCTTTAGATTGTTGGCTATTCTTCTCCAACAAACTTTACATATTGTGAGACATAACTCAAGTTGAGTTACTCGTCTCAAATTACCTCCTGCCCTTTCCCTGTAACTAAAAGTAATTTTCACTTATGAATAATGCAATTACAAAGCTCATTGTTGGAGATTCATTGAGGAATCCAGATCAAGTCTTTATCTCCATCTTACAACTTTTCTACATGTATGAGATTTATTTCGAGTGGTTTGTAATTAACTGGGAGAAAGATGAATGAGGATTTAGGATTTAATGGGAATTAGGGAGTGAGTGGACATTCATTGAGATAAGTCAAGATTTTTGTCCTTTGAAGGTAGGAAGTTTTCATCCTGAATTGGTCAAAAGGGACTCCACCCTGTGGACGGGTGAGACCAAACCGGCCGTCAGCAACAGCACAAAAGAAAATTGGAATTTTGTAGTGCTCCACCTTTAAAACATACATATTTCTCAATATATCCCTTAAATAGGCATATAACCCACTCATATCCAACGTAATTTACATTCATCCTCTACTATCCTACACCTCATCTTTGGCAGTTTAGCTCAACCTAAACTTAATTTTATGACTCGTAACAAAAACTCACTCAATAATATCACAACTCTTGATGTTCTTACAAGTCTTGTCCCCTTTCACTACAATTCGCCAACCACTCAACAACTTAAAAGCCAACACTTTTTTCGTCACAAATTCTCAAAGTAAAGTAGTATAAGAGTAGTATGGCAATTTGTGACAGGCTGCTGCTATATATGTGTATGTATGTCCTCAACTTGTTTACATATTGTTTAGATACATAAATTCATACCTTTGACATTTTCCAATAATTTGGCTCAAGTGCATTTTATTGTAGTTTGTCAATAAATTCCATTGTTGCCCAGCTTACTTTTAGAGTTTTTCCACCCTTTGGACATAAATTAGAGGGCAAATGAGTGGGGACGAGTTGATGAGCTGAGAAAATTTGATATGTCTCATTTATCTACTCATCTTTGATGGTGTTTGTGATTCTGCTGCCATAAGAAGGCGGATTTCCACTTCAACCCAGAATCAGATCGATAGTAAATCAAGCACTAACTGTACACGTCCACATAATCGTACAATTTAATTACAAATTTAGGAAAGAGTCCTCAAAGTTTTGGACATGTGGAATTGGACGCACACAATTATGTAACATCTTATTTGGGGAATGTGCAAGCAAGAAGTCCAATTAAATGTCAAGACTTCCAATTAAGTGTCGGAGGGCGGATCTCAACGTCCTTCACCATCTCTGCAAAAAATAACAATAAAAATTACAACGACGCGTGTCGATTTTTCCTGATATATTTTGGCAATATATTGACGGAAATTATATGAGATGCTTGATCTATTAATTGTTTTTTTTAATTCGAATTGTGAACAAAAAAGTTTTTTTTTATATACATAAAACTAAAAACACGTACATTTTTTTTAAACTTGAACTGTTTTGATTCCATGAGAAAGTGTCAGTTTATTTCAAAATGAGTGACGGCGTCCAAAATTAATTAAAATCCTCGGCTATATACAAATGCAATTTGCGGATTTTGATTGTCAGATATTTTAGAACGTACTACGTATGCATAATTTGTTTGAATCAAATTCTTTTTTAGTAAAATTTGGAAAATAAAAAAAATGCATCCAAAAACGTTTGACTTTTGTTGTGGTCTTTTCTATAGTTGAAGTAATAAATTAATCTATATGCGAACCAAATACTGATATGTAAATTAAATTAATTGCCAATATAAAATTAAATGTGCAGACTTCAACGTGGAATAAAATGCAAATTCAAATCCATACACAAATTGTTGGTAATAAAGCAACAAATTACTTTTGCCCAAGAATTTGTATTCAAAAGAGAACTCATCTCTTCCAAATGCAGCCATTTGTTAATTTGTCTTGTTTTGTTTTTTGAAAACCTGGCCATGTTTTAGCTATTTTGAATTAAAATTTGGATAATGACCTACTCCTCCCTCTTTTTAAATAGCAAAAAGCTCTGTCTTTAATTCATCTCATAATTCACTTTTAGAGGAAAGTAGATCAATAAATGAGCAACAACAAAAATTACACTCTGCCAAAATGTTAATCGATTTTCATGCCAATTCAGTAGCCATCATCAGATAAATTAAAATACTTGCAAATAGCTCTATTAGGAAAACCAGCTAATTGCCTTGTTATGTAACAAAATTAAAACCATATTTTTCATATGGGAAAGTTGAGACTTTTCAATTTTCGTTAAATTAATGTCTCTTTTTGAGATTAAATTAGACATGGGGGATTTACATGATTTAGAACTGTTGCCATCTTCCATTGTTAACCATTGTTGAAGGTTCGGAAGCATTGTTTAATGGCGAATAATGGATTGCATGGAGAGAAAGCAGGTTTGGGAATTTGAGACAAAGAAGTTTGGTGGAGGTGAGATTTCCCGCTCCCACGCTGCTTCTCGCATTCTGCTTCACTCACCCAAAAGAGCAAAACCGGAGTCATTTTGTAATATTCAATTTCGACAAATAACTAGAAGGTAAGGTCAAAGGTCAGCCCCCCCCCACCCCCCTTAACTATTCCTCACTTTCTTTTACCCAATAATTAAGTTTGTAATCAATTCGCTTAATAATTCAGCAATTCCTAAAAAATTTAGCCATGTCTGAATAGTCTGAAAACTTTTCGCCGAAAAGCATTTAATTTGTAATGGAAACCAATTTTCAGGGGGTGTGGAAATGTCTCGCCATCGTGATTGGGACTTGACTTGCAAAGTCTACGTTGGAAATTTGGGGAATAATGCCTCAAAGAATGAATTGGAAAGCTCGTTTAGCAAATATGGGCCCTTGAAAAATGTTTGGGTGGCAAGAAACCCGCCGGGATTTGCATTCATCGAATTTGAAGACCCCAGAGGTAAATTGTTATTCAGTAGCATTTTTATTTAAATGTAGAGTAATTTTCATTTATATTAATACTAATTATAGATGCTGAAGATGCTGTTCGACATTTGGATGGAACGTAAGTTAAATTTAAAAAACCTTTAAAAATGTGTTCAACTAATGTATGGTATTTTAACTCTATAGGAGAATGTGTGGAGTGAGGATTCGTGCGGAAATGTCGACAGGACGTAGTGAGTCATTTTTTACATAATCGAGGTAACAAAAAATTCACGAGTTACTAATTATTTTCATGTTGATGGTACATCTGGTCGAGGGAGGGGAGGGTCAGGAGGGGGTGGTCCCCGTCGTGGAGGCGGTGGCAGGGATTACCCGAGGAGGTATGTCCAGTTTTTTTGTACTTTTTATTATATATATATGTTTTGTACGTGGTCCATTGAGAGAAGGGGAAGTATTCTTAATTTTTACAAATAGTTTTTTTGAGGGTGGTGGTAAGCTATTTTATAATTTGACTTTCTGACCCAAGTTTTGGCAATTAATTAGATTATTGAGCGTTTTCTGCGCCACAACTCGAAAGTACCTCAACCATCTGAGTACAACCCTGTTCCTTGTCTCCTCTTCATTTGGTTCAGTTTAGTGGGAGCAAGACACTCTCAAACTGAGACTTCAGTCACAATACTGCGTCACTTGCTTCAGCGACCCCTCAAAGAAAGAGCGGCTTAGAGCACAGATCTAGAGACTACTAGAGAGAGAGAGAGACCGACCTCTTTCAGGAAGGGCTCACGAGTAGAGACCCTTATCTTTGGTTACCTTCTCCTCTGACCGAAGACTTCCTCCTTAGCACCACATTTACACACTACTAGGGACTTCTCACCCACCCAACATCGGTAGTTTGTGCCAACACATATTTTTCCATCTAATTAACATTTATAATTTCATTTAGTTCTTTCTATCTCCGTTTTGTTATTTTTTTGATCATTTCTGCTCTCCAACTGCCAAAGCGTTCTTCCCCACAGCAGGAACTTTCACCTGCTTAACATCGCATCGCATCAACTGCATCATCAACTGCATAAAATTTCCCTTCAAATGCGGATGCGTCGATTACAGAGGCCAACTCTTTACTTTTAACACCACAATCGTCGTTCCCCATCCATCAATTTTCAACATCATTCATCTACTATCGTCTTAAACTGAGTAATGTAATTACAATAATTTTTCAAATCAGTTTGTATTTGCTAAGGTTTTTTTCCCAACCATATATTTCAATCTCTAATGTTTGGTCCATATTAACAATTAACAAATTTTGATCCGTTGCTCAGTTTAGGCAAATCAGTAGGTAGAGACTTAAATATAAGGACATTATTTTAATATTTTGTTTCTCGTTTTCCACTCCAGCCGCTCTCGGTCTCCTGCTGCTCGGCGTCGCTTCTCTAGAAGCCGCAGTCGCTCTCATTCCAGAAGCCGATCTCGTGGACGTCGTTCCCGCTCTGACTCCCGTGACCGCCGCTAAATGACGATGTCCTCCTACTTCTTGTACTGCATGTCAGTCAAGGTAAAAAGTGAATTTTAAAAAAGAAGAAGAAACCATTTTAAAAATTATATTCTAATAATAAATGTTTTGTTTTCTACAGCGGAGGATTTGATATGACTTACAACCTGTCGGATTTGGAAAACATCAGAAAAGTTTAATTAGTATTATTATTATATTCTAAATGTCTTGAGGAAGTTTTTTTTTATTATTATTTACTCGTTTCTTTAATGCAGCTACGATTAATTTCAATTAATATGATTACAAGTATGTTATTGATCCGATTGGTATTAATATTGTTAATTTAATAGACACTGTCTTCAAGACAGTCTTATTGTTTTTGTTATTTGCTTAATATTGTTTCAAAATTATTGTGTCCATCCGATTTGAGTAATAAATTGCATTTACTTGGTTTTCATGAAAATTTCCAACATTTCCCCAGTTTTCATTTCACTCGGCTAAACGATTTGTACAACAGCGGGCTCGTATTTTCCACTGCGATTTGTGTTTACGAAATTAAAGTGAAAATTGTGTTAAAATGTCAAAATTTAGTGGTGGAAGACCAAAGTTAAATTTCCTGAGGCCTGCAGGTAACTAAACCAAATGATAATTAATATTGGATAGTAATTTTAAATGTTTTGGACATAGACGAAGCAGGATTTGAAGAGGACAAGCCAGACATCGACACAAATAACGCGACGACATTCGTCTACAACCCTTATCTCTCCCTCTCCCTTGACCAACAGAAGAAGAAGCTCCCAATATTCCAAAACAAGGACCACATTCTGTATCTTTTGGAAAAATACCAAGTCCTGGTTCTTGTGGGAGAAACAGGATGTGGAAAAAGTACACAAGTTCCTCAGGTAAGTATTTTATTATCTAGTAACAACTGACAAATACAAAGCGTCTTATAACATAATAATATAGCATAACAAAGCATTAAAGCAAAAATTAAAGAATCTGAGAAAGGTAACCAAAACATTTCTTGTAGCAACAACAAGTAATAAGTAGGTAAAGTGTCTCTTTGGTTGTTCAGAAAAGGGACTGAGCATAGCGCATATGAGTTTCTGTGAGCATGGCTGCAAGGAAAATTAGAACAAAGCCCCCAAACTTGAACAAGTACAACAGCTCTCCCATTCGATCAAAAAATATGGCCATCAGTAGAAATTCGATCCAAGTATGAGGGTTGACATATCTCCAAACCAAGATGACCATCCACATTAGCCAAGATCGGAGCAAGTTTGCTCTCTCCGCATAATGCTCATCCTTTGTTCCGCTGCTTTCCAACATGTATGAGTATTTGAGGATGAAGCGATTCCAAGCAATAGAGCTGCACAGAGATTGTAGACCATATAAAATGGCCAGAAATCCAGATCTGTTGAGAGAGCGAGTAATTTGTCTTGTGGGATGATCAGCAATATTATTTGATGCCAACTTGGTTTTGGAACCACCGTCTTTGGAGTTTGAGAGGGAAGAGTTTAGGACGAATGAGCTTGAGCTGTTTCTTGCACTGATGAGTACTTGGAGGGGGGCGTAGAAAAATAGTCGTCGTTTTCTCACCGGGTGTTTCTGAAGATAAAAGTAGCATGCCAGGTAGAGAAATATCAATCCCAAACTGTCGCAAAACCCATCCACCCAATATCCCACATTTTCTGAGCCAAAGCATTCAAGAGCTCGTTCAATTCCATTTGCATTCGTTTGAGATATTGCAGAAAAACTTTCTGTATCATTGTCATTACGATCGTCATTGGGTAAGATTGGAACGTTTGGATGAGATTTAGTGTATGATCTTCTTGCTCTTGCAATGGATCCATCCATTGCATCCAACAGATTTCTGAATTGAAAAAGCAAGACTCCGATTCTTCTAAGACAAAGTGAATCATTATATATTAGTCTGCTTGCGATTAGTGCCACAAAGACATGCGCCACGCTCAACCAGTTTGGTGTAATTAGCAAGTAATTTGACTCAAGATTTAGCCATTGAACAATAGCACGAGAAATTGGAAGATGGACGTAAAAGTCCAAAGCATCCATCATTAGGGCCTTTGTGTCCAGTTTACAATAGGGAGAGATGTTGCATGGAACATTTGCTGTGACTGGGAGCGTTGTCTCATCCGGATTTGAGGTTACAAAGAAACATAGATTGAAATCCAAGAGAGAACAGGCAGCAAGAGCAAAGCCTGCAACAATGCCAAATATTCCTGGATTGTTGAGAATTCTTGGGAAACGATAGATTCCAATTCGTTCTTGAATTGTTGTGCTTCCATGCTTTTCAACATCATCCCCACTGCTTGTCAAAGGTTCTTCTGCTGAATCCCCATCCTCATAACAACTCTCATCAACACGCCACTTTACTCGTTTCTATAAAATTCAGAATGCAAAAAAAAAACATTTATATGTTGCAGGGATTGTTGCATAAAATTTTTAGCTCGTTATTAATTACCTCACTGCTGCGAATTTTTCGCTTTAAATTCAACGCAACAAAGTCCGTCATGCTTTACAACAGCTATATTCTGAAACATGAAGAAAGAAAGAAAAAAAATTGATTATTATTTAAGCCGAATAAGAACTTTATTTTTAATCCATAATATAATAGATAGACTGTGGAGTTGGTGAACTGCAGGGGAGTGTTTTCACGTTTAATTCTGCACAAAATTTACATGGTAGAAAACAAACAGAGGAAAATAGAGCAAGATATATAATATCTGCATTTGTTATTAAGGCGTATTTAGAAATAACATGAAAGAATACTTTGTCCACTCTATTGCATTATGACTCTAAATAAAACAACGAATTGTCCGTTTATATGTATTTTCTACTCTAAACTACGAGATTATGGATTATTAGGTAATTTCTCCCCAATACACGCAAACTAAATATCTATGCAAATTTAAAGAGACACAAATGACAGGTTGGTTGACTAAACTGTACATCATCAAAAGCTAAACAAGCCTACTCGATTACTCATTCATCAGAATTTCAAACATTGCTCAATTAGGTAGCAAATATGCAATGTCTTAATTATTTGCAGTACCTGATGGATGGGGGCTGGTGCGTGGGGGGAAAGATGATTGGAATTACACAGCCACGTCGGGTTGCCGCAACGTCCCTTGCCTCTCGCGTTGCAGATGAGATTGGGGCCGTCTTGGGGGATGAAGTTGGCTATGCTATCAGATTCGACGAGAAATTTAATCCAAAGTCTACCAAAATCAAGGTAAGGCGGAGAGCATATATAAGTTTATAAAATTGCAGTATTGTATTTTATGGGAGGTTCACAGACTACCAGAACTCAAAAAGAGAACTCGACCGAAGTCACAATAAATCAATCAAATTAGTTCAGAGCACAATGAATGAGCACATTTGAATAATTCGGAATTAAGGTCGGCTTAGAAATGAAAGGGAAATTGATGAAAAAAAGAGGAAAAATTAGTAAACTAATACCAGGATCAGGGATAGTAATAAAATGATATTACTAACCTCATACATGTTGAAAATGTTGATGAAAAGTGCAATCTGGGGTTTAAAGGTAAACTATAAATATTTGATGGCTGATCAAATATTTAGTTGCAGATATGGAAAGTTTAAGTACCCATAATTAGCGAATGGGTGAATGCTAATATATAGAGTCTATAGTATAGGGAAAAGGGCAAGATTTGGCAATAACTATGTGCATGTCATTGATAATTTGTGAAAAACAACAAAATTTGGTTGAATATTGTGCAGGTGTTTCATTTAAATTTTTTAGGTAAGAATAGTCAATATAGACGAAAAAATACGTTTTTCAGGAATAAATCAAGTTTTCCAATGTCATATGCAAAATAAAATCCCATCTCCTTTCCATTGAATGATAAACAAAGCTATCGTAAGAGTTGTTTAAATAGTTATATACAAATTCCTTGTCTTGTTATTTCAGTACTTGACAGAAGGGTTGTTGATTCGAGAGATGATGAGTGACCCATTGCTGCGACAATATTCAGTAATAATGCTTGACGAAGTGCACGAGAGAACTGTCAACAGTGACATACTTATGGGACTCCTTAGAAAAGTTCTTAAGGTAATAATCGTTTACATGCTATGAAATAAAATTAAATGGTTTTGTAACCGCATTTCTTTTGTTACGCAGGCCAGAAAGGACTTAAAACTCATCGTTTCCTCAGCCACAGTGGATGCTGATGAACTTCAGGAATTTTTCAACTTGAAACGAAAAAAGACTACATCTAACAAAAATGACAGAAATACTTCCACAGCATTAAGCGTCAGTGGAAGAGCGTATCCACTTGAAATATGTTATAGTAATGGTAAATTTGCATAGTAAAAAATAATTTAAAATCTAATTTAACATTAATATGTATCTCTAAACTTTAAAAAAGATCCTGTACCTGATTACGTTAAAGAAAGCGTGATTACAGTTGTTAAAATACACGAGCGAGAAGAGAAGGGAGATATTCTTGTTTTTCTCACTGGACAAGATGAAGTTGACAATGCTGTCACTCTTTTGAGACAACATGGAATAGCCATGAAGAGCCGAAAGGACATTTTATGTAAGTTTAAATTAATTTAAATGTTTAAACAATGAGCCTTGTTATTAATTGATTTTTGTGACCCCACAGTAGAGTTGCTAGTTTTGCCAATGTATGGTTCCTTACCTGCTCGTGATCAACTCAAAGTTTTCCAATACACTCCCAAAGGAAGCAGAAAAGTTGTAGTTGCCACAAATATTGCTGAAACTTCAATTACAATATCAGGAATAGTTTATGGTATGACGCACCATTTTTTCCTAGAATGTAGTAAAAAAAATATAGTTAACTGTTAAAACTATAAAATCAACGTTTCAGCTTTTTGAATGATTTATATTTTATAGTTCAATGATTTTGTTGCAGTTGTTGATTGCGGATTTGTCAAAATGCGATGGTTCAATCCAGATAGCTTTACTGATTCTTTAGTGGTGCTTCCCACTTCAAAGGCGTCTGCCGAACAGAGAGCAGGAAGAGCTGGAAGAACTAGAGCTGGAAAAGTTTACCGGTAGTTAAAATATTTATGTTTTTGAAAGAGTTCTTTCATTCATTTATACACCTAATGTCCTCATTTTTTTCTTAGGCTTTATCCAGAATCAGAATATGAAAAATTGTCCCTTGCGACACCACCAGAAATGCAAAGAAACGATCTCTCTCTCCCTGTCCTTCAGCTGAAGGCTTTAGGAATTGACAATATTGTCAGATTCCATTTTCCTTCCCCACCACCAGCAAAAAACTTAATTTGTGCAGTTGAACTATTATTTGCCCTTGGTGCTCTGGATGCAAAAGGAAAACTCACGTCTCCTCTTGGTGAACAAATGTCTGAATTTCCATTACCTCCGACATTTTCAAAAATGCTTCTCACTTCTGGTGAGTATGGCTGCGCGGACGAGGTCACAACAATTGCAGCCATGTTACAAGTTGAAACCGTTTTTCAAAGTCCATATGGACAAAGTGCTATCAGAGCGAGGATAGCAAAAAGAAAATTTGAAGTAGCTGAAGGAGACTTGCTCACGCTTTTAAATGTATTCAGTGCTTATATTGAAGCTGGAAGAACAAAATTATTTTGCTCTCAAAACTTCCTTCACTATAAAAGACTTCGACGGGCAGAAGAAATTAAGAAACAAATGCTTAAAATGCTTGGTCGGTTTAAGATTCCAATTGAATCTTGCAAAGGTCAGCAAAATATTTTTTTTCAAATTTCATAAAACTAACTATAAATACTATATTCTAAAAAATCTAGGTGCCATTGAACCAATTCTTCGTTGCATTTGTGCCGGATTTTTTCCAAACGCTGTATATCTTCATCACTCTGGTTATCATCGGACGGTGAGAGGAGATTTGCAAGTTTTTGTTCATCCTTCCTCTCTTTTGTACACTTTGAAGCAACCCCAATGGTAAATATTTATTAATTATTATACAATATTATTCGAATAAATATTTTTAATAGGCTGCTATTTACGGAAATTATCCACACGACGCACATCTACATGCGTGACCTTACCGTTGTACAACCCCAGTGGCTAGAAGAACTTGCTCCTCACTTTTATAAAAAGACTACAGAATTTAATCATTAGTTTTTATAAAAATATTTTATATCAATTTTTAATAAATGCAAATGCTTTAAATATTTTTCATGAAAAAAAACATTGTTCGATCAACTCATTCACATTTCCCTTTTGAGCCGCGACTGAAGTTTTACATGTGCTTCAACAACAACTTGGTTCGTATTTTGTGAAGCACAAAGTATTTTTAGTTGTTAATTAAAAACTTAATTAAAATATGGGTAAACCTGTCCGTTACTTTTCCGCGGAGGGTCAGGGTGAGGGGGAGGAAACGACGAAAAGTTCGACACCACAAATCGAAACAATCACGTCGTCCATGTCCATCAAAAAGAACAAAAGGAAGGAATGGGCCAAGAAGCACACAATGAGCAAAAAGGTCAAAAAAGGGGCCGATAAGGAAGAAAAGTTCCCGGGCCCTGCGCCAATCCCAAAAAATGTCCTTGACCGTTTTTCAAGAGGAAAAGGGATTTCTCGACCCCAACAAATCAAAACTGGAATACGACGGGAAAAAGTAATGCAAAAAGAAAGGAAGATTGAGGCTGGAGTTGAAAAAGCAGCAAGATCTGAAATTTTGTTGGTCGAAGGCGCAGGGTAAATTCAAAATTAGCAATTTTGGAAAGAAATAATGCAAATGTCTTAATTGAGGTATTGTTTTTGTTTTTAGATCTGTCGAAGTTGAGGAAGGAGAGCACACACTGCAACTGAAACAATTCGACATTACCAAGAAAATTGACTTGGCTTCTGCGACAAAGGGATTTCATTTGACCCTTGACCAGTTCGGCCCTTATTCCATCCGATACACTAACAATGGGAGGTATCTTGTTATGGGTGGAAGGAAAGGACATATTGCGGCATTTGACTGGGTCACAAAGAATCTAATGTGCGAAATGGGGGTGAGAGAAAGTGTTCATGATGTGGTGTAAGTATCAAGGAAAAATTCCATGTATAAATTACAAGTTTTTTAAAAATAATTTTGATCTAGTTGGCTTCACAACGAGAACATGTTTGCAGTGGCTCAGAAAGAGTGGACATTTGTTTATGATAATCAAGGGATAGAAATTCACTGTTTGAAAGCAATGGACAAAGTTATAAATTTGGACTTTCTCCCATATCATTTCCTATTAGTTGGAGGACACCAATCTGGTATTAATAATCTAATTCATTATTCTAAAAAAAAGTAACTATAATTATATCAATTATTTGATTGTTTTCAGGATTTCTTAGTTGGGTTGATGTATCAATTGGGAAAATTGTCTCACAGTTTAACGCTAGGCATGGACCTATTGGAATTATGACAACCAATCCTTCAAATGCGGTGGTTCATTGCGGCCACAGTAATGGAACAGTTTCTTTGTGGGCACCTACAGTTAGAAAACCATTGGTCTCCGTCCTTTGTCATGGTTGTCCTCTTTCAGCAGTTGCTGTTGACTCAGTTGGACGATTAATGGCAACAAGTGGCAGAGATGGGTCGTTGAGAATTTGGGATTTGCGGAATTCTTACACGCCACTTACATCTGTCAAAGCTGGTGTCGCATCTTCGCTAAGCTTCAGTCAACGTGGACAACTAGCAATGGCTACTTCGAACAATGCATTGGTATTTTTTTTTTAAATAGCATCGCTTCTATATAAATATTATAAGAAAAAAGCTTTACCACTGTATTTATTTTTTTGTAGATATTTTCTGAAGTAGGACACAAACAAAAACCTTATATGAAACACGTAGCGAATAGTCAAATTAGCTCCCTTCAGTTTTGTCCATTTGAAGATATTTTGGGAGTAGGAATGTACCGTGGATTTGATTCTGTTATCGTTCCAGGTAATCACAAAATAAATGAAAATGCTTATAGTTATATAATTTTAAGTACTCGATAAACAATTTTGCAATTAATAAAATTAGGTGCTGGTGAACCTAATTTTGATGCTCTTGAAAGTAATCCATTTCAAACCAAAAGTCAAAGACGGGAAGCAGAAATCAAATCTCTTCTTGAAAAGGTACAATATTTTTTCTACCGCTTTTAAAGTATCGTCGTAATCTAAGCTCAACTATATAATTTGTATACTTGCCCAGATTCAACCAGAACTTATCACATTGGATAACAACATATTGGGAGAGATTAACACAGACGCTGTTCAGACTGCTTTGGATAACAAGCCAAAATACGTCAAAAAGGCGGATATACAACTTGTACACAGAAAAAAGAGGAAGAACGCGAAAATCCCCAAAATTAAAGAAGGTCTTAGAAGTGAACTTAATCTTAAGATGGCAAAGGAAACGGAACAGAAAAAAGAAAAGAAAAGCAAAAAGGCTGTTGAATTATCTTCAGACGATCCTTTGTCACGGTTTGTTAAGAAAGCAAAATAATTATAAGTATTCTATTTTTGTATTTAAAATTCAATGACAAAGACATTAAAATATAATTAAACTTTTGTTACAATGCTAAACTGAATCGAAATTCTAAACATCCAATTGTCCAATCTGGATCTGATTTTGAAAATAGCGTTGCTTCCCCAATATAATCTCCCTGTCAATTAAAAATAATAATATACAAATACAAAGCATCAGTTGATAATTCAAAAGTTAATATTGCTATTTACTTACTACCATAAGTCGAGCAAGCCACTGATCCAATGCTGGAACATTTAACTGAAATTGCTGAAGTTTAAAATCCCCATGAGCAAGAGGACATTCGCATCCGAGTTCAGGGGGTAATATTAATTTGCAAAATCCAGGATATGTTGAGATAATATCACAGAGATCATAAGTGCTTTAATTTGTAAAAGGCTTTTGTAAATAATAATCCACATTATTGGAAACACTGAATGTACTCACCAGGAGCCGATTGGAAGCGGAGGTGCGACAGAAAGACAAGGAATGGGCAATGATGGCCAGGGATGTCGAAATCACATCACAGGAGGGCAAATCACACCACAGTGTGATTTCCTGTGATTTACTGTGAAATTGTGATTTTCTGTGATTTCCTGTGATATGTGATTTCCTATACCTTATAACATTGGGAAAA